>JAIWNE010000113.1:0-110121 GCA_025331445.1 Blakeslea trispora | reverse complement strand
TCTCTATTGCAAAGGCTGGTGGCTATGGTTATCAAAAGGTAAATAACTTATTCTATTGCTCATTTTCTCGATGTTTCTAATGACTATTTCTTTATTGTTATAGTTTATTTTCTGCTTTCATCTCTTGTTTATTGTTTTCAAGAATAGATTTAGATGGATTCTACTCTATTCTGAATAAATGGCAAGAAAAATACGGCCAAAACGATGCATCTAAAGGTAATTGTAGTATGTAAAGACTACCGCAGCTCATGGCTGAGGTAAGAGCACTACAGCGCAAAAAAAATTTAATCTGTGGTAGTTTGGCCCAACGTAAGTTTGGAGAGCAGATTTGATGGATTTAGTAAATAAACGATTCAATTTTTTAGTTCATTGTACTCCTACATGTTCAAGGTTGTTTAGTTAAAAGTTTGAAGCAAATTGGAAAGGTTGACCAAGTGCGTGCTATTTTCATCCATTGAATTTCTTTAAAATAAATTCTAAGTGCCAAAAAAAAATATTCAGACAAGTGCTTTTTAGCAGAAAAGTTAAAAAAAAAAGAAAAAAAAAAGTCATGCACGAGTGCGAAATTGCTATGAAGAAAATGGGGACAAACAATGAGTATTTCATGCAAAAAGCATTCTTAGGAAGTTGGGGGCCAGACTATTTTGGAGAAAACATTTTAAGCGAATAATAAAGAAGACGATTTAATTTCAATTTCAAAGGTAAAGGTAATTTTTTAGTAAGCAATCTCTTGAGGTAAAATCAGATACCTTGCAAAATAAAGGTCAAAGGTAAAAAGGCAAGAAAGTCATTTGCCGGCAAATTTATAGGTCTTAAAGTGAAGGAGACAATTTTAAATTTTGTGTAATGATAAGAAAAGCGCAAGGCTAAAGTAGTAAACAAGGCGAAGAAAGGCATAATAAAGAATTAGAGAAGCAAAGCGATTGTTTTGTTTTAATTTTGAAGAATGTGGTACAAAAAGTTGACATCTTGATTCATGTTCGATCTTCAGATCGCTCATCCCCATTGCAAAAGCGACATGAGCTCATGTTGAACGAGCAGTTGTTGCTATAAATGTCTTGTCAAGCAAAAGGGTTATCCAAAAAATAAAAAGAAATCTCCAATAGTTAAAACAAAAGAAAACATTTGGTAGGTCTTACAGAGTGTGTCGTTCATAGAGTCTGTTTAGTCGCGCTTATAAGTAGTAAAGATGTTTAAATAATAATCATAACGGCTGAATTGGGTGGTTGCTTTACAGAGAGTGTATATAAGACGGTTATAAAAATCACAAAAAACAGCGAAAGTGGAACAAAATAAAAGGAAAGAATTAAAAAGTATTGAATGATGAAAAAGATGGATTTTTATCTCAGCTAAAGATTGTCTCCAAATATGTAACGAATGTTTGATAGTCTAAATTAGGTATTGTAGTTTTTAGACATCAAAGATGAATGTCAACACACAGCAAATAAGTCATTTAGAAACAAATTGGGCAGTTTTAAAAAATAGTTCCCTTTTAACCATGAAACCAATGCCTTTTTAGTAGAACCGTAAAGAGTAATCGTGCACTTAAAAGACTGCGATTAAATAGTTAGCCATTAATATTGTTAAAATACACTTCTTTTGATGAACAATACCCGTTAGTGAATAAGAAGAGCCATTTAAAAAGGGTTTGTTAACTTTTAAGCCTTCCACCTTGTAGCTGATATCTGTATTGCTTTTGATTTTTTCTCCAAACGTTCTCAACAATAAGGTGTAGTATAAAAAGAAGCTGATGAGAGTTTCTACCACATTTAAGGTTATCATAAAGAAACTCAAGGCGGTTAAAGACTATCTTGCTCCATTGCTTCGCTCCGTATACCTTGAATGTCTTCAGTTTACCAAAAACCGATAATTGATCATTAATCAATAGCATTTAACATTGTTGATAACCTTTATTCATTTAACATAAACAAGCTTTCCAATCCATCTCTATACATCCTTCAAAAGAATCCTTCTGTCAGACATTCCTTATAAGACAAAAGCTTATACAATAAGGCGCCTACTAACATTTTGGGAGATATTTTAATAAACACCTCTTAAATAGTATTGAAGCAAACCTTGTAGATATAAGAGGCAATTATATGTTACATTCAAGAAACAATGCATCTTAAAAATAGACCGTGACAAATGTTTCGACTTGAGAGAACGCACCCATATGCATGTGAGTTGTCTAAATGTGATAATAATCCTTTGTCAAAATCTGTTGAACCTTCTCAAGATAGTGCAGTAGATTATAACATGTTTGTCTTCTTAGCAATGGATTTCCGATTCTAAATGTTCTCTTTTCGTGAACCTATCAAAAGATATAGTTACAAGCGCTCAAAATATATATATTGTTTCTTTTTCTCATACCTTTACCTTAATCAAAAGGCACTGACAAATAAGTTGTAGCGACTAGAAAAAATTGCAGCTTGTACGAAATCATTTTTGTTGAATAATGACCCTCAAAAAATATGCTGTTGATTGTAACGCTATATCGATAAAAAAAGCAAAGCAGATACTGATTGTATATTGAAACCGAAGAAATAGTCGCGTCTTTATTTCGAATGCATGATCGTTGAAAATAGTAAAAATGAAAAAAAGAGAGAGACATAAAGAGTGTTGCTCCAATACAAGCAGTCGATTTCTATAAATTCAGGTTAACTTTCTTGGTACTCATCTGCTCTACATGTGTACATGATGAACTACATGGCACACTACAAAGAAGACGATCTCGAAAAAATAAAGAGAAGAAAAAAACCTTCAGAGCAGGTATAGGCTTGCTTAGTGACGGTACTTCAAAACAATTCGAAAGCTCTCAATTTCTATTGGTCGATTCCTAAAGAAATAGTCTAATCGAGTGCACATCTTTATATTTAAAAAATAGAATTTTTAAATTAGGTTGTCATTAAAGAAAAAACACCAAAAGATAACTACTTTGTAAACAAATTGAGAGGGAGCGAACACACTGTTTTATAAACTCTGATATAAGAGTATTGTAGTTATTTATGAACAAGGAAAGAAACGTTAAATGAAATCATGTTTGACACATATTTGTTACGCAATACAGCCTTCAAAAGTGAGATACTAGAAAGAATACAGATTCTCATGTTAAGGAGTGAAATAAGTACTTGCAATTTAGGAAAACATAAGAAAAACAGAATTTATTCTAGCAAATCTAATTGTCTGAAAAACGAAGGTTCTATTAGATTCAATCAATTAAGCTTTTTAGTAAATGCTTACGATTGGCTTTGTGAAGGCCAATTGACATTTGCTCACAAGATACAGATTGAGAATTATCCGACTCAAGAAATTCATGTTCTGAAGCGGTTTTCTAACAATGATAAGTATGAGTATATGCAAGCAGGCATACACTTAATCTATACATTGAAAAATCGTTACCCTTGACTTTCTTTTGCTTTGACGGTTGTGATACATATAGGCTAACAAAGTTTCGGAAAGCCATTGGTCTTTGCAACGATCGACAGGATGATGAAGATCAATTGCTGTTCGTTGGAAATTGTCAATCAGACTTTTTCAATAGTCGAGCTCTAGTGATTTAAAAGGACTTTTCTTCCCAATTGTAATTGCTTCGTTTCATTTTAGCTTCTCTCTATCTATTGCGACTGAGCCTATTGTATAAAGGTCTTGATAGTAAGTGTTGAATCGCATTCTTTTTAGTAGACGAGTGTCAGCATCGTCGTCTTGGCTTAAAGCAATCTCATTACGTAGCCAAAGATTTAAAAAGTATCTAACTTGTTCTTGTGTGTAGTTTGATTGCTGACAATTGAGAAAGCTCTTTGTGGGCTTTTCAATTATTTCAAGCATGTGGCTAAAATTATCTGCAGATGATGTTGAGCCTTGCAAGTTTGAAGCTGTTTTCAATGAGATGTAAGTTGTTTATTAGAAAGCAAATTCAATGTATTACTTACTTGATTCAATGCGTTTCAATGTGTTGCTCATCTCCATTACTCCATTTGTTAAAGAGTTGATTCGCTCACTCATGAAAGTCATCTGTGTCTCTAGATTATCGATCTTTCTTTCCATTTGAACACAACTATCGTGAATGCTTTCGACTATGTGATTTTGGAATGGCATTGGTATTGATCAGAGAATAAGTTTGATGGAAGTTGAGAAATGTATACGAAATCATTCGAATTTGAGATAAGCTATTTATACATGATTTTCTATTTTAAAATGAATAACAATACTGCATGCCGAAAAGTTTTGTTAAAGTATTAACTTCATCATACATAAAATTCTTTAAATTTCTAAATAAATAGTATTGCTTGGTTCATTATAGAGATCTATTTATAAATATAAGTTCAAGTAATGAACTTATGTAGGATATGCAATTTACATGCTCACTTAATCTAACACATTAGTAACTCAAATTTGTTGCAACTTGAACCATTTGAATATATGAGATTGTAACATTTGGATGAGCATAACAACTTTGCATCTTATTAGATGATAACATAATGTTGACAATACTTTTGCTTAAAGGACATTAGGGTAATCTGCTTATGATAACACAAATAGTACATTAAAATCAAAAGTGGTAAAAAGCAAAAAAGTTGTCAAATTTTGAATGACATAGAGTGCTAGTAATAAAAGCCTAGTTAATTCGATTTCAGTGTAGATAATTGATCACCCTTTTCATCAAACGGTAAGTTTGATTTATGAAATCAAGCTTATTTAATTCATTGTTTGCTAGGCTACTGAAACAATTTGAGCTCGCTACATTTTAGGATATATAATTTTAAGGGCAACCAAAAAAGGGGGATATCTATAAAATAAACCAAGAGTTTATTTTAAATAAAAGAGAATTAAAAAAGACTTTCATTATAGACTGCTTTTAGTTATTATTAGCCTTGTTGAAATGCATCACTCATAGAAGTAAATTATATTAATAGTTGCATGTTGAAAGTTAATTTGGCAACTATTAGATTCTAAACTTTTTATTTACCTCCTTTTATGGAAGTATGAAAGAATATGCTCTTTATGATTCTATCATATAAATAGAGAGGTTCTTGCAATCATTGACCAGTTTTTATTTCCAAATTCATTAAAATCACACATCACATCACACCTTTACAAAAATGTTTCACTGTCCTACCTGTTCTGCTACTTTCATTAGCATTGCCAAACTCAATGCTCACAAAAGAAAGTCCAAATGTGTTCGAAGAGCCGCTGAAAGAGCATACGATGCTACTCAAAGTCAGCAAGTTAATCCAGCTGATTTTGTAATTGAAGACATTGAGATGTTAGACAGCAATAACGATCCAGTTGTAGAGCAATCCTCCAGTGACATAGAAGAGCCATCAAGTAAGTTGAACATCACACAAACAATGCAAATAAATATAATTGAAACATGTTCTTTAGATGATGAACCAATTGTTAAAGAATGGATTGACAGCTGCAACATCAGTCAATTTGATGTAAAAGCAATGGGTTTCATGCATTTGCTAGATAAATTCAATGTCTCTCGTCAAGGTCAAAGAGAGATTGTCAAGTATCTCAACAAAGAGATCATACCAATGCGTTTAGATGGTACTTTTTATTCAATTGTAATGTAATTATTTTCAAGCTGATGACTTTGTATATGTAGAAGATCTTTTAAATGAGAACTTGTTTAAATCACCTGACACTCACCGTCGTTTCATCTATAACAATTCGACCACAATCGTTAAACATGACATCTGTGCAAATGGGTGTTACATGTTCCCTCTTGACAGTCCGGATATTTCGACTTGTCAATACGAACCATGTCAGCGTCCTCGTTATAGCAACATTGATCAAGTTGAAGAAGCAAGAAATAACACTGAACGCGATCCAAATATGCCTCTACCTTCTTTGAAATCTGAAAGCACAATGGCCTACACATCAATCGCTAATGCTTTGAAGGAATTCTATGCAGATCCAAAACGAAGCGATATGCTTGACTACCGCAATCATTTTTTTGATCATTCAGCAGCAAAAAACCAGTATCGAGATGTTTTTTCAGGTGCTGCATACCAACGCTTGTTGAAGAAGGAGTTCTAGAGGACAATACCATCTGTTTGTTGATTTTTGTTGACGGCTATCAGCCAAAGCATGTACAGAAAGCACACCAAGTTATGATTAACTGCCTGATTCTAAACATTCATCCTGAGTATAGGTACAAACATTGATTCATGTTTACCCTCATCGAACATAATAACTTACTTTGCTTTGAACTTTGTAGAACAAAAGAAAAAAACATGATTCAAATAGCCATCTATCCAGGAAAGCCCAAGATGCTTGTGTCTTTTCTGCAACCTTTGATAGCCGAGGTTAATCAGTTGTATCGTCGTGGTCTGATCATCAAGCGTGATGGTGTCGAAAAGTTCAATGGTAAGGTCGCAATACTCGGTTTTACTGGCGACATACCAGGAATTGCTGAGATCATGCATTTCGGTGGCCACACAGGTAAATACGGTTGTCGTATCTGTGATGTGAGAGCAGATAGTTATCGTCAAAACATCACCCATGGAAAGTATTTCTCTGGTGTTGGCGATGATCGTACTGCTGAAAGCTTGATTGAAGGAGACATTGTAAGGCATATCACACCACAGTCAAATAACTCGTTTACTAACATTTATCAAAGGAACATGGAATGCGAGGTGTATCTGATCTGATCACTAGTTTGCCAACTTTCTTGGGCCCATTTTCCTTCTTTGGCGATGAGTTGCATATGTTAGGTTATGGAATAGGTCATCTTGTCTTCAATCTTTTGGAACAGCCAACCCGAAACAAGTTCATACCTGCAAATATGTCCAGCTATGCGTTTGACACAATAGAAGGCTTTACACTGAGAACTTTTGGCGATAAACTTGGTCAATGGATCAATCAAAGTAAAAAGACACCTCCTTCCATGTTTGATTTCACTTTCGATCACAGAGCAGGTTTCTACAGGGCTGTTGATTGGCAGCATATTCTATTGCACGTTGTTCCTACTGTAATTGTACCTTACATGAGAAGCGTTCAAACCAGAAACGCATTAATGCATCTAGTAAATGCATGTTCTATAAGTTTGCAAAGATGTATCAGCGTTGAAGAGCTACAGTATATGGAAAGGTACCTTTTATTTTTATGCTGCCGACTGTATTCGATTTTAATATCTTTAGAATAGATCCTTCAAACAATGGGCTGACTTTCTTCAACAAAGTGTAGCAGAAGACCAACTGAGCATGCGAGTTTGGACAATGAATTGTCACTTTGCCGTTTATCATGTAGCCGATCTCATCAGACAGCACGGACCCCTTCGATACTATTCTTGTAGATCTCTCGAAAGAACTATCAAACTATACAGCAACAAAGTATTCTCAATGTCCAAGCCTAACAAAGAAATCAGTAACATTCACACAAGATTCAATTTTCTTAATCAAACCGATGTTACTAAAGCTTTCCACCAAAACAGCTTGGCTGAAACAAACATTCGAATTGATTACCACGACCATCCTACTCAACCGGATAGATGGCCACAACTATGGGAAAAATTCTTAAATGTCTTTCTTCATCGCGAAGATACTGTTGTTGAAATACCTGTCCCTGTTTGTGTTGATGCATTGCAGAGATTTTATAATCGATTGGGACTGTCGAGTACTGTCAGCTATGGACAGAAAATAATGCTGGCAGCTCGAATGTTGCACAACGGCTTTGTCTTCCAGTCAAGATGGTATCGACAATATCAGAGCCAGATTCATCGAGCAAATCATCTTGTCTTGTTTGAAGCAAAGCATATTACCAGGTACTTGCCATATTCTTCCTAACTTTTCAAATCGCTAACATTTATTGTCATTAGCAGACAACAAAAATTCTGGTATTTAGGTGAGGTTGTGTTCTTTTTTGAGCACAAATTCAATGGTAGTATACGTTTTCTCGCTCTGTTGTCTGTAATTCTTGATACCGATATGGACGATTATGGAATTATCAAGGCTAATTACGATGATGAAAGAAATAACGGTCCCTATTTGGTGTGTGAAGTGAGGGACATTCTCACTACTGTAGGTCTCGTAAGATATGACGACAAACTTCTTCACTACAAAGTAATATGGTTAGATGCCAAATATTATCAAAAACTAAACAATCGCTTGCGCGGCCATACCATTTTGTAAATACCTCACTCTTCTCGTCGTTCATACTCGTGTACATATTTTTCATCATTCATTTACTGATATTATCTATAAAAAATCACTAACTAATATATTCGTTCCAAGTATTTCTTAAACTGTCTTAGCTTAAACTATCTTAATGTTTGGAGTATAATATGTAAACTATAGAAAATATCAAGGAGAAGAAGCAGTTTGTCTTTCTTTGAGATAGTCCTTCCAATTTATAGCACCACAGATGACGCCATCTCAAACGCTAATTAGCAGTCATATCTCTTCTTCTTTACTTTAGCCAATCCTCTGTATTTTACTTTCTCTCTCTCTCTTTTTTGGGTAAAGCATATAATATGCAAATCCAAGACATTTTCCTTTTCAGTACAATTTTAGCTTGAATCTGTTGATGAAATCATACTTTCTTCCCATCACTGTCATATTTCTCATATATACTGGCCATTTTTTTTCAATCCCCCATTTTCTTTTTTCTTTCTTTTTTTCATTAAATGCACAGCAAACGGTAAGCACTTTTATCTTTTTTTTTTACAAATATTATATAATCCATCAACATTACTGACTCTCTTATTTCACACTAGCTCTATGTATATCATCTTATCATAACAACATTCTAACACCTCGACTACGCTTCTCTTCTCATTTCTTTGCAGCTTCGATCTTCTTATTAGTATGCATTTGCTTGTCTTCAACATTTTATACACTTATACAACCACTTATCATGGATTCTAGTAGACAATCCCTTATTCATCTCACCCTCTTCTGTGCTACTTTTTACCGCCTCACACATGACTTTTTTTATCCATGCTGTCTGCTTTATACCATGTTGCTCAAACTTATACTTCTTTGACTGAAATCTATATACCATGTCTATTTATGCTGCCTATCAGGATCGATGCCTCTGCTCAAATATTTCTTGCCCAAAATCCTTCGATTTCCTTAGTCATCTGTTCAAATGCTATTGTGCACATTGCATTCACTAAATTTTTCTATTCGTAGTCTTCAACATGAAACCTCTTCGCAACCAGATATTTAACTGCTTATTGTATTTCTATCCTATGTCTGATCTGTTCATGTCTGTCTTCTTTCTTGTGTGCTCATTTGGTCTGCCTGTTCCGTCATTATCACTGATCATTATCTAAGCTTCAAGAAATACTTTTTCTCTCTGATATACCGTTGTTTAAGTACTTGGTCTCTTCCCATGTCGCCATCTCTCTATCTTATCTTCAAGAAATGCGTTTTATCCGCCTGTTCTTCTTCCACTACTGAGGTCTGTTGTTTTAAATGGTTACCGAATCTTTTTTTAGTTGAACTTGGGGTTCCTTCCAACTTTACTGCTCGTGCTTTTCTTTTTTTTTTGTGTCTTCATGTCGTTGCTCATGCTTACATGTGCGCTTCATCTCAGATGAGGTTGCCTCATCTCTTTGAATCTCTTTCGTGACAAGTGAAATACCGCTTCCAGATTATTTTGACTTGACTATCTTACCAAATGAACCCCTCTTTATCAACTGTTTACTTCTGACTATTGCTCTCACAGTTGGCTGGACTCATGAGGTATCTAATTGCAACTAAAGTACACAACATGCTGATGACAAAGTACATGTGTAAAGGATCGCGTCTCATCTTTATTTTTTTTTTTGGTTTTATAGACTTTCTGTGCTATTTACTTTCTTCCTCTATTGTTTCTGACTCTTGTGTATACTGTTGACTAGTGATCTCTCAGTTGGTGTTGCTCATGACCTTGCATGTTGCTTCAAGTTGACTGTCAAGAAAAAAAATTATTACGAAAAAAAAATCTCGGTTAAGGCTGAATATTTTTCAAGCGCAGCTACTGCAAAGCAATTAAAGTGCTTACTGAAGGCTCTAGTCATGGAAATTATCTCTTTCTGCTTCCTATACTGTTTACTATGATCCTAAAAGGTACCTATATCAAAGCGGAGTATGCCAATCAATCTGAATACACCTGATGCAGCATTCCTGTTGCCAAAAAGGACATCTGAGCTACAAATCAGCCTAAAGAAGAATCCATATATAGCGTTTATTTGATTCAAATTAATAAAATTAAAAAAGCCTGATTTGCCTACAATTATAAAAAAAGACGCAATGTAACGAACATGATTGGCCTGTAATACTAGATGATCCAGTAGTATTCAAGCTTACTTAAAGGAATACTGACAAACCGTTAGTCAATTTATTATTTATCCACATAGAACATGATCATTTAAACCTCTTTAATGTTTGCATTTTCATTTGATGCTGAAGCTCCACTTCAATTATATAAGCGATCATCATTGGTCTTCATAGCGGTATACTAATGTTTTAAAGCAGTCAAAAAATGGGCCAATCTACCAAAATTGGGCTAAACGCATTTTAGCCCATTTGATTTGTTAGTAGACCGATTGGGCTGTAGGGCCCAATTTTTGGGCCATCAGCCACCCGCTTGAGCCGTAGTGTAGCGGTAAGTATTAAACAAAAAAATCCAACCATCACAAGTTTTCTATACACTACCTTCTTTTTGGAGATTGGCTTGTGCTGACTTTATTCTCATAGCTCATCATGCTATCAAACGAACCTTCAGCATTTGGAATTTCTTCCAAATCAATCGAAGATGCAGCCTGTCGAATATCCCAAAGTAATGTCAGTAAAAATGATTGAGAAGGATCACATCAAATTACCCTCTTTCTTCTGGTCTGTCTCTTGGAATGATAGAAATGCTTTAACATCTCTTCCTCCAGCCATGAGTTGATGCAAAGATTTGAAGGAATATTTTTTGTTTTGTATAATGACCGGAGGAAGTGATGGGCCTTTTCTTTTGAACTTTTGGGAGATTTTGGTAGGCTATAGCTGGCCAGTTCACATCACTCAAATCCAGATCTTTGGTCATCATGTCCACGGCTACAGACCCTAACGAAACAATCATTTCCTTGTAGGAATTTAGCTTGGCTAGTTTGGCTTCGACCACTCTGCTATTATCATCAGAGTTGATCACAACAGCATCCTTGAGCCAGCTTTCTATGAAGTGCTCAACTCTTTGATCAAAGACTGGCTTGTCACTGTCCAATTGAGATGGTAATGGACACTGGATAGTTGGAGCAGTGAGAACTTCATCCTTATCTTGATATATGAAAAAGCTGCTTTGGTTCACTATTAATTTTTATCAAATAAGCTAAAGAAAGGATATTTTGTTACATCATGTAGTTTAATTTACCGTTGCTGACGCTTCGTCCAGTATTGTTGCCTGCGATCATCATTTCTTTCATTTCTGCCAATTGTTGTATGACAGAAGCTAGCTCATTCTTCAGCTGGATTACATTGTCTGAGGTCTGACGGCAGAACTCAAGGATAGCACTAATTTCTCGGTTTGAAGGCATACTAATTAATGAAAGCTTGTATAAGTAAACTTAGATAACACAAAGAAAATATGCTTTTAAAACGTTTTTTATTTAAATGAATGCAAGTATCCTCATGTTAGAAATATAGATGTTATTTTCTTCTATTCTTTAGGATATGTGTTAATAAAGAATAGCGTTGTTAATTAATGTGATGATGCATCTGACTACGAAAACGGGTCATTTACTCTTGAATGCGCTCTCCCATTCAAAGTATATCTTTGTCAGTGCTTACATTTTTTTTGGATAGGGGTAAACCGATAGGTTAGCTTGCATGTAATAGCAAATAGACTCTAAAAGTAGATGACTCATAAATATAGAATTATCGGTAGGCATATTAACTTAGTAATAAAGAAACGAAAGCATCTTAATACATTCAGTTGTAAACAAAATCATCTCTATCTGGAAGTTTAAAATCTATACATCTTTAAATCTATAATCTGACGGTGTTTCGTCAGGTAACTTTGCACTGTCTTATTGTGCTGATCATTGTCTCTTTGACTTGATTGTTCAGTTTGATTAGATGACTGGACATAACTTTATCGTTAAAGATGCTTTTAATTAACAAATCAATGAAATCAACAGCATCACGCTATTAAAAACCATTTGCTTCCGATATTGTTAGGGTTAACTATTCAAAAATTAATTGTCAAAGACATTGCAACAGATGTTTGTCTCATTCAGATTTGAAATACAAATTGGTTGTTCAAGTTGCAACGAAAACAAAGTGAATTGTAAATCACTGAATCTATTGAATCTTTTACGAGTGTCTATAATAAATAAGATAATTGTCCTTTATTTGTAGAATTACTTTACACAGTTCTTTATTCAAGACGCCTTCTATTGATAATTGTATGTTTTATCGCTCATATAGATTAATTTGTATGTTTTCGCTTAGTCAACGCTCTAATCTAAATGTCCTTAGAAACGAATGTGACGAACATGTTGACTGCCAATTGTTAGTGAAAAGCTTCAGATGTTTGTTTGCTACCATAAAGCCAATATAACAAATATAGTACTTGAATAAAGGATAACGTATAATATATATGACAGTTTATTTTTTCCAAACTTCATCATCTTTATTCTAATCTCTAAATTGCCCATTTCACTATAACAAAACTCATTCAAAATGGTATCAGTCGAATGTCCATGTCGTCAACAGCAATTTATCAACAATGATGAAATGCAAAATCATGTCGGTCAATGTACGATAGAATTTGGTGAACGTGAGGCTCGACGATATGCTGAACAAAACGCAGTGGCAGATGTTGAACCCGGTTCTCCTGTCTCGTTTGACATAGATGATGAAATGGAATCAAGTAAGTGGTATCTACTCTATTCAACATAACTTACAAATCACTTACCTCTAGCAAACACAGATGACAATGATCCCATCATTCTTGAATGGTTGAAAGACTCAACTCTAGACGAATTTGATATTATTGGAATGCAAATGATGCAACTCTTGGATAAATACAATATGTCCCGTCAGGGTCAAAGAGAGCTTGTCAACTTTTTGAATAAGCATGTGTTGAGATATGCCACTCATCGAGGTAGATTCGATTTGTCACAATTTTTTTTAAAAACTTATCCCTTTGTTCTACTGGTTTAGATTCGTTAAACGCAAGAGCTTTTAAATCTCCTGACACTTACAGACGTATAATCAAAAGGGACTCCAAGTTGACTATCCAACATGATGTCTGTGAAAAGGGCTGCTATATGTATCCTGTTGGTCGTCCAGATATGATGAACTGCCCTAATCCCAATTGCAATGCCCCAAGATACGCTAATGCTGAATAAGTTGCAACTCTAACCAATACAATTGACATGGATCCGAATAGCTCGTTGCCTGCCCTAATTTCTAAAGCAACATTGTCTTATACCTCCATAGCCAAACAGTTGACAGAATTTTTTGCCGATGAATCACGCGAGGAGATGCTCTCCTATCGAAAACAATTTTTTGCAGATAGTTCAGTCAACGATCATTATCGTGATGTTTTCTCCGGTGACGCTTATCAAAGCCTTCTTCACAATAATGTTGTTGATGATAACACTATTTGTCTTGTGTTGTTTGTCAATAGTTTCCAGCTAAAGCATTCGCGCAAGAAGAATCAGACTATGATTAATTGCTTGATAACGAACATCCATCATGAGCATAGGCAGGTAAAAAGAGCATTATATCTAATCACATGTTAACATTGATCTTCAATAATTAGAACCAAAGAAGAAAACATGATACAAATTGCAATTTGTCCAGGAAAGCCTTTCGATTTGGTGTCTTTCTTGCAGCCAGTCATTGCCGAGGTAAACCAGCTCTTTAACCGTAGATTTAAGGTCGTAAAAGAAAGTCAAGAAAAGTTTAATGAAAATGCTGCAATATTGGGATTTACTGGTGATATACCTGGTATAGCTGAGCTTATGGACTTTTCAGTCCATACCAGTACATACGGATGTAGAATCTGTGGAGCAAAAGCTGATGAGCCTACTCGTTGTGTGCCTCGTGGCAAACACTTTTCGGCTGTAGCCCCTAGTCGTACAATTGAGAGTTTAATTGAAGGTAATCCAGTACGTTTTTTGTTTGCTAGTTGACTATTTGTAAGCTAATGTTTTATCTATACAAGCGTGGAATGAGTGGTGTTTCTGAACTAATTACCAGTCTGCCAACCCTCTTGGGCTCCTTTTCTTTCTTTGGCGATGAATTGCATATGCTTGACCTTGGTATGGGTTATATGGTGTATAACTTGCTTGATCCATCCTCAAATCAAAGGTTTCATGGTGATAGACCATTCGAATACTCTTTTGCCGTTGATAGTCGATACACACAAAAGCAATTTATCGAGTCTATTAGTGCCTGGACTTTTGAGAGTAAAAAGACCAATCGTTCAGTCTATGATTTTTCTTTCGATGATCGCACCTATTTTAATCGAGCTGTAGACTGGCAGCATTTTCTCTTGCACTCCGTACCGACTATAGTTGTTCCTCATCTTAAGTTTTCTCAAACCGGAAATGCTTTGATGCACTTGGTGAATGCATGCTCTATCAGTTTGCAGAGATCAATCAGTCGTCAGGATTTGGAGAACATGGAGACGTAAGTAACATAACCGCCCTTTCATTTGCTATTCTTTTCTAATTAGATTCTCTTTCACACAAATTCTTCAACAAATGGGGTGATTACTTACTGGAAGAGAACATTGCTGGCCGTCTTAACAACCGAGTCTGGACAATGAATTGCCACTTCTCTGTCTATCATTTGGCTGATCTTATCCGGCAGCATGATCTTTTGAGATACTATTCTTGCCGTTCATTAGAACGAACAATTAAGAAGTACACCAACTTGATCAATTCACCATCAAAACCAATAGCAGAGAGTGGCAACTTTTGGTTAGAACCAACTACTATCGAGATCTTAACAGAAAACACAGTATGAGCGCTTCATGTCTGGTCAAGAGAGATATGTGATAGACTACTTGGATCATCCTAGTAACATAGAAGACTATCCGCAACATTGGGTCAAGTTCGAAACCATATTCTTAAACGCAGCATCGCTTGTTATTAATGTGGATATAAATCTTTTTTGGATGCGTCAAGACCTTTCACACTCGCGTCGGTCAATCTGGATCAGTTCTTCAACACTCGGAGGTTGTATTAGCAGCTCGTATGTTAAAGGACGGTGTAGTTGTTCAATCAAGATGGTACAAGCGATATCAATCTCAGCTCTCTCGACCTAACTATTTCATTTTGTTTAAAGCCAGAACGCATAACAGGTACATAAAAGCATTAGATCATAGTAATGTAACAAAGGATCTAATATTGTGTGAATGATAGTCGAAGAAGATTCTGGTATGTTGGTCAAGTCATCACCTTCTTCCAGCATAGGCAGAATACTACTACTCGCTTTTTGACTCTGTTGTCTGTCTTTCGGGGAACTGAAATGGACGGCTATGGTATTATCACACTTGAGTACTCTGATGACATGTCTATGAATGGTATAATGATATGTGATGTCAAAGATATTATCACTGTAGTCGGATTGATGAAGTGTAGCCAAGACCTTAACAGATTAGCAGTAACTTGGCTTAATGCGAAATCTTTTGAAAAACTGACTCCTAGGGTGAGAGGAGAAGACTTTATTTAGATGTACCCCTTTATTGTTGTATCATATTAACATCAATTTAATCATTTGTATCCTTATTGTTATCATCTTACTTCTTTCATCTTTTTAACCATGTTCCATCTCCTTTTTGATAGACTACTTTTTTTTCACGTCTTTTTCTATTAAAATAGATATAAAAATAAAAAAGAAAGAAAGAGAATTCTTTTTAAAAGGAAAGACCTGCCTTTTATATACTACTGATGATCATCAATAAAATTAATGCATTTAAAGGAAAAGCAGTCAAACATTGTAGAATGCACTGTATTATCTTCTACCCATTATTTGATTAGCCTTCCTTTTCTTTCTCTCTATTTTTTTCCTGTCAACATGCATCATATAATAAGACTTTCTCTAAGCTTTGACATTCCAATCCTTGAGAGACTCGCTATACATCTCGAACTTAGCTACCCAACCTAACTCGCTTATGGTGATACGCAACAGTGTTTTCGAAATAGAGTGCGAGAACCCTCTTTGACTTACCTTTCATTTGATAAATTCTCTAATCGATTCAAATCTGATAGTAGTAGTTTGATGACATAGCGATTAATCAACTTAGGTAAATACTGTGAGTGTGTTTTTATAATCTTTTGTATGACAATTGTCATTCTAATCATCTCATATATTTGTTTGTTATAAACAGTTATTTATCTGAAGTATAGTTAAAAGTCTCACACACAAGCTTCGTTCACACAAAGAATTGGTAAGACTTCTTTCATTGTCAAATTAAAACAAATCATTGATGATTACTTTACTCTTCCGGCTGAGAGGTCAATTTGAAGCTTATCAACATCTCGACTAAATAAATTGATATTCACCCACAAATTACATATACATCTCTCTCCAACAAGAGACAATTTCGAGTTAGATTTCAATTGCTTCAGCAAAAACTATTGTTGCTTTATTATTTCAATTTAAAGATTTCATTTGTAATTCAATCTGCTGACGATCGTTTAATGGGAATCAGTGATGAGCATCACTTTCAAATTTAAAGTGATATGCTATCATTTTTGCGCGTCTAAGCGATTTAGTTGGATACTCCACTTTGACAGAATTGATATCCAACATCATGCGAATTATTTGGTCACTTAAAGTTACCATGAAATGACAATATAATCAAATTGAAATTTAGATGTTTCTGCTTTTAATTTTAAAACGAACTCAAAGGATGTCTTGAGAAATATCCATGTCAATGAATCGTTACATTAGTTGAACGTTCCTAATTCATTTGGCTCGTGATGTATTATCTTGTAACTATAATCTTTGAAATTACAAACTGATGCGACATTTTATCAATGGACTACATTAAACATAATTTAATGATTAGGATTCTACTTTTATAGATCAAATAGCTTGATTCATCTATACAGCTATAAGAAGGCTTGACGTTTTGTTATGGACTTCTTTTATAGATTCTACTTTGGTGTTTCTTTAAGATCCCCTTTACAAAAGCGTTCCTTTAATTGATCACTAATAAGAACTGTTTATGCAAATCCAAGACATTTTCCTTTTCAGTACAGTTTTAGTTTGAATCTGTCAATGAAATTATACTTTCTTCCCATCACTGCCATATTTCTCATATATACTAGCCATTTTTTTTCAATCCCCAATTTTCTTTTTTTCACTTCTTTTCTATTGATTGCACAGCAAAAGGTAAGCACTTTTATCTCTTTTATTTTTTTTTTTTTTTTACAAATATCATATAATCCATCTTCATCACTAACTCTTTTATTTCACAATACCTACATGTATATCACTTTATTATGACAACATCCCAACAATTCGACTACGCTTCTCTTCTTATTTCTTAGCATCTTCCAACTCAACTTCTGTATTTATCTGTTTATCATCCACTTTATACATACTTATGTGAATACTCATCATTGGCTTCGATAGACAGTCTTTTATTCATGCCACACTCTTTTGTATTGCTTTCTGCCATCTGATCCATGGCTTTTTAATCTAAACTGCCTGCTATATCCCATGTAGCTCAAACTTATACTTCTTTGACTGATATCTGAATACAATCTCTATTTATGCTGTCTATCTAGATGGATGCCTCTTTTTTTAAAATACTCTTTCCTTAGGTCTTTCGAACTTCTCCATTTGTTTGTCTATCTTATTCTATGTATCGCATGTACTAACTTGCTTTGTTTGTAGTCATTGCCTTGGAGCCTTTTGACAAACACACATCCAATCGTCCATCATGCTTCCATCCTTTGTCTGACTTATTCATTTCTACCTTCTTTCTTGTGTGCTCATCCGGTCTATCTCTCCAAATATTGCTTCTGGTCATTGTGCTAAATTCAAGACATATCTTTTCTCTCTGATATACTGTCGTTAGGGTACTTGGTCTCTTATCATGTAGCCATCTCTCTACCTCATCTTCAAAAATAATGTCTATCCACCTAGTCTCCTTCCATTACTGAGGTCTGTGCTTTTGAAGGTTGCCGAATCTCTTTTTGGTTGAACTTGGGGTTCCTTCCAACTTTACTGCTTGTGCTTTTCTTCTTTTTGTGTCTTCTCGCCTTTGCTCATGCTTACATGTGTGCTCCATCTCAGATGAGGTTGCCTCATCTCTTTGAATCTCTTTCGTGACAAGTGAAATACCGCTGTCAGACTATTTTTACTCTGCTATCTTACCAAGTGAATTCCTTTCTATCAATTGTTCACTTCTGACTGTTGCTCTCAGCGCTGGCTGGAGTCATGAGGTACCTAATCGCAACTAAAGGACACAACATGCTCATGACAAAGTACATGTGTAAAGGATCGCGTCTCATCTTTATTTTTTTTTGTGTTTTTAGACTTTCTATGCTATTTACTTTCTTTCTCTATTGTTTCTGACTCTTGTTTATATTGGTGTCGAGTGATCTCGTACTTGGTGTTGCTCATGACCTTGCATGTTGCTTCAAGACGGCTGTCAAGAAAAAAATAATTTCGAAAAAATTACTCTCGGTTAAGGCTGTATATTTTTTCAAGCACAGCTACAGCAAAGCGATTAATGTGCTTACTGAAGGCTCTAGTCATGAAAATTATCCCATTTCTGCTTCCTATACTGCTTCCCATGATCCCAAAAGGTACCTATATCAAAGCCAAGCATGCCAATCTATCTGGATACACCCGATGCAGCATTCTCATTACAAAAAAGGACATCTGAGCTACAAATCAGCCTAAAGAAGAACCCATATATAGCATTTATTTCATTCATATTAATAAAATTAAAGAAGCTTGATTTGCCCATAATACCAAAATAATCCAATTATACGCCAAGCTCATCCGAAATTAAATGCATTGCCATTTGCTCATTTATTGTTATACATGTAGAACATGCTAAATCATCGTCGCTATATACGCTAAAGGCAATTTGTGACTATAAATCCCCTTTGAGACCTAAGCTAGATATGATTCGACTATAAACCACTCCTGTTCAAAGTAAGCTCATATAATACTTTACCCATGGCCCAATTCTTGTGTTTCTGCATCGGTTCTCACTGTGTTTCTGCCCATTTTTCTTTGAAACCGCATATGAAAAAAACAAATATTTCGCAAGGTTATTTCACAATTATTTGAGTCACTATATACACCCTCTACGCCGTGGTGTTAGGCTTTGGAACTCTTTGACTTCTTCCAGGAGCATCAGTTGAAGACTCAGACTGATTTTCATTCATTTTGAAATAGAATATGAATCTGCCCTATTAAAGCCGTATTTATGTTCTGATTATTTCTGGCATCTTTATTTTGAATTAGGTTAAAGAAAATGATACTAATAGGTGTCTTAAAATTTAAAAAGGTGAAAAAGGGGAAGAAAACAATAAAAGTCACACTAAAATTGTTGTAAGCAGCCTCTTGTTGTGTAACGATGAAGAACTTACGGACACACCAAAATGAAACCATTTCTCAGCGGCCAATCAAACATTCACCCTCTCACACTAGAAAATTATTAGTATCAATGCTAACAGTAAATAGTAATTATTCAATTAACATTAGATATATAAAGCTGTGATATTAGGATATTTATGTTTCTTTATCTTATATAAATATCATAATATCACAGGTAAATCATCACATACTCTTCATTAGAAATAACAATAAAGGATCTCATATAAGTATCATAATATCACAGATTCTCTCCTTCCCACTGCGGGAAAAATTATATCTGTTTTATGTCTGGAAAACCTTATTCTGGATATTTAACCGACATTGTCGGTTAACGACACATTAAGAAATGAAATAGACTAGTCTGTTTGGGGGTTTAATAGGCCTTTAACCGACAAAGTTTTAGCAGCGAAAAAAATGTCGGTAAAAGGGTGTTCCAGACTTTTAACCGACAGATAATTTATGTCAGTTAAAGGGTGTTTTAGGCTTTTAATTGACAGAAAATACACGTCTGTTAAAGGGCAATCCTCTAATCTCATTTGCTTCTTTGAATAAAGCAATCTTGATGTTATTGGTCTAAAGAAACCTTTTGTGTTTGCTTCGGTCTTTAGACTGTCTAACTCCCATAGACTCTCCCACGTTACAATTTTACACAAGCATTTCAAATACACTCCTTTGCTATTTGACCTTGGTTTAAAGATGTATGCTTTATTTGGTACTCATTGCTTTTCTTTATTGGCTGATATGCCTTTTATTTTTACTCATTTACCACTGGGTTAAAATATAATACGGAAAACGTCATTTGAATTCATTTATATTATTGGTTTTATTTAATAAAAAAATTGTTTATACGATCGATCCATTGGATCTTTATTCGTACATGATTAGCTAATCTAATGCTCTATATACTGGGTCCCCATACCCTTCTTTACCTCTTTACCCAGCCATAGCTGTGGTAGTCTTCACATACTACGCTTACCTTTAGATACATCGTTTTGACCGTGTTTTTCTTGCCATTCATTCAAAATAGAATAGAATCCATTTAGATATCTTCCTGTAACCAATAAACAATAGATAGATAGCAGAAAAGAACTATCAAATTAAAGAAATAGTCATTAAAAACAATCGAAAAAAATGAGCAACAAATAAGTTAATTACCTCTCAATGACTATGGCCACTGGCCTTCCCAATAGAGATAGAGGATAGAGCATCTATTAGATAAATCCCAGTTAATATCAATAAAGAAACAGACATTTGTAAACTTTTTTTTTAACTTACAGTATTAAAGATAATAGACCTCTTTAGCTCTTTAGCCCTTCAGACACATCCTGATGATAAGGTAAGTAGCCATCAATTACTACGGAAAACATTGTTAGACTTGCTTCAAAAAAAATGATCGATCACTTACCCCTTCTTACTAAACATAGCACCAACTAAAACGAGTTACTTGTCTTGCCATACTATACATTGATTCATATCAATAAACAATTTTTTGTGAGGAGACTCATACCATGAACCACTCAGAAAAGTTTTAAAGCATCAAAAAGAAGCAAAAGAAAGAGATAAAGAGTTCAAAAAACTTTAATTGGTTTTTAGTTATCTGAAATTCTATTCTGATCTATTCGGCGCTCAAGCCAAGTTTCATTTAGATTCCGAATGTGTCAAATTACTTTAAAATATAACGACAAATGCTGCAAGTATAAAAGACTTGGTAACTGATTTCATTTTGTTGATTGTCTTTTTTCGAATCAAATTTCAATTAGCCTCAAAACATGTCCTACACTACCTCTTCCGACAATGCTAACAATAATGCCGTCACCGTTCCTATTCCTATGGCTAACGCTGTCAGTATCAGCGGTATTGTGTCAATTCCTCGTCAGAGCAATACAGTCATCAGTAGAGAGGTGCAAGACTTAAAGCGAGCTCTTGAAAGCACCAATGAGCAGCTTAGAAATGTCGAGACCAAGAACAACCAGCTGTCTCGCCAAATGAATGACATGAATGAGAAATTCGCTACTAATTCGACTACCAGTAACACAAAGTTTCAATTCCCTGGCATCAAAGACGACTTAAAGATACTTCATGTTAGTGTTACTCATATCATAACCTTTTAGTTTTACTGACCGTCTTTATTAGTGTCTTGTAATTGATATTGAAAGAGAACAGATTGGCGAAGATAGCTGGAGACTAGACGAGACTTTGATTGGTGGCCCTTACAATGGGCAGAAAGTAAAAGCAATCATCAGTAACATTGAAGTACATCACATGTACTTCATTGTTCTCAAAGGCAGAGTCTGGAGCTCTACAGACAAAGCAAACTTTGTAAAATATGTACAGTGGGCTCCCAAAAAATTTTTGAATTATTTAAAACCCGCAAAATTGAAATGATAATATGTAATGATAATGATCTTCAAAGAACTACTTAGGTTCTACCAAACCCTTTAAAACGTATAAGTAATTGCCAGAAGTTTTCGTAGATTATACTGAAATAGTTTTATAAAACAAAAAGAGATTTTTATTTATTCAAATAGGGCGGACTAATGATGAGTTGGCCCACCTTTATTCTTGATGACCTCTTTAAGTCTACTAGGCATGCTTGCAATGAGTTTGTTCCAATCTTGCGGTTGTAGTTCATCCCAAACCCTTTGCAAGCATGCCTTATACTCCTCCAAGTCATTTGGGCGCCTACCTCTAGCCCGAAGGGCCTGCACACGCCTTTTCATTATCATCCACAAATTTTAGATTGGATTCAAATCAGGCAATTGTGCAGGCCATGGTAAGACGTGCATACCTCTCTGAGCCTTCCATTCTTTTGCAGCTCTGCATCTATGAACCGGAGCGCCATCTTCCATTAGGATAAGATCCTGCTCCGTTCCATAAAATCTTAGGAGCGGGCCTTTGTATATGCATGATACGAAACCCGGTCCCTTTCGCTCTTCATTGCTACAAAAGTGGAGCTCAGACTTATGGTCATACCTGATGGCTCCCCAGACCATCAGGCTAGTCCTACCACTCTTAAAAGTAGGCGCCAAGCAACCCTCCAGATACTTCTCACTTGCTAAGCGCCAAACCATGACAGCGGCGGAATTCTTGCCATTTTCGAATGAGCTTTCATCCGTGAACACCACCTTCTTCCAGTCCTCGACCGTGAGATGCTGGTACTTCTCTGCAAACTTGAGTCGATTGAATCGATGCAGAGAAGTAAGAAAGGGCTTTCTCACGCCCACACGGTTGCGAAACCCCATATTGTGCAAAGCACGACGTACCGTTGAGGGGTGAACTTTAACAGGGAGAGATGCTGTCAATTCAGCTAGTGTGGCTCTCCTGTTAAAGATCACCTCTCTTCTGAGTATTCTCAGTGTTCTTGGTGATAGCTTTTTTGGTCTACCAGATCCTTTTGCTCGAGCCGTGGTGCCCCTTGACTCTGCTCTCTTCAGAGCCGCATAGATGGTGGCCTCTCTCACCCATAATGTGAGTGCAATTTGAGACACTTTGATTCCTTGTTTTCTCATTTCAAGCATGATACGCTTTTCTTCGTCGTTCAGGAACTTTCTGATGGATATTTTATTATAAAAAGAGATGAAAAAAGGTTCTAGAGTATTTTGCATTTCTTACGTGTTTACATCGGGCTTCAAAAAATTCAAATTTTTTTTGGGAGCTCACTGTACTTGGCAAGCGTTTCAACAACATCCGTAACGAAAAGAGGAAGAAAGATTTGCTAGAAGAAGCTAAAAAAGAAGAGCTTAGGAAGAAGAACTATGCGACCCGCAAATCGCAAGTAAGATATGCTCATTACAAGTTCTTATGTTTCGCAATCGCTAAGACAATATTTGATAAATAGATCTTGAAAAGAAGAAGAAGTATATATAGTAACTTCAAGCATCATCTTAAAGCTTACTATGGAACGGATGTTGAGTGCCTTTCAGTACTCGTTCCTGAAATGATCTCGGATCAAGAAGATGAGCTGGATGCTGATGGCGAAGAAGTAAGATCAAGAAAGGCTCTAAAATACAGAACAGAAAAGGTTAGTAGATTATAGCAAACTATTGTAAACGTATTAACCAATTTGTTTGAATAGTGCAACGAGTTTTTTGATGAGTTGGATGCAATTCGCAATGCCAATACTAAAGCCAGAAACCGTTGATTTATACCTACAAAGACTGATTCAAGAACTCGGAAGGAATCACACGCCATTACTTCTGAGACACTTGCTGCTTTGCCAACTTGGGCTGTTGACAGCAGCTTTGTTTAGGTGTTTTTTGTTTTTCCTTCTTACTTTTTAATTGATATATTCATGTGTAATAAATATTTTGAAAAAAGAAATTATCCTTTGTTTGTTACAGAATTTTATTTGGTAAATCAACAATGACGATGATGTTTGGAAAAGGTATGTTTAGTATGTGAACTAGTGAATACATTTTTTGAACTGGCAAGATTGAATAAGAGCTAATGTTTTCGTATTCACATCGAACAGGACGCATATAAGGTCCAGTGTACTGAGATAATTCTTCTTTACCAGAACGAGGATTCTTGAACCAGTGGACGAAAGCAAAGTAGTGGTTCAAGTAGCATGTTTTGCCATTGATATCGGTAAATTGTGCCTGATGACAAAAAAAGTAATCGACTGATCCAGCACGCAGATGCTCAGTAGTGTCGGTGATATTGACACCTTCTTAGTCATCGTTTTCAAAATCATCATGGCGAAAGGCATTGAAATCGATGCCGACATTGCTTCGTGTTAGTCTAGAACTGTAAGTGGATCCAAGTACATCGATCTTTTTGAACTTTTTGACGTTGTTGATAACGACAATGGGTGTACTATATTGTCTTCCGTAATATTCAACCAAACATTGAAAGTGTGCTGGTTTTAAGTGCTTAGAAGCCCCTCGGGCCCAAGTGAGAGGCACTCTACCGTCCTTGGTAATGAATTCAAAGCCCATAGGATTTCCACCTTTCTGTGAATATTTGATCATATCCCCTAATGAATAAGGAATACCAGGTCCTATGATACCCTGATCTTGCAATAAATCCTCACTTGTTTGAATTAAATTGTTGTTGTTTTCTGTAGTTTGGCTCATTTCGTAGTTGTTTGATGTATATGATAGAAAAGTGTTTCTAATAAAAAAACAAATGAATATGATTGATGCTTTAAATGTCTTGATTTAGTTGGATACTCTCAATTGATCATCAGCATGGTGAGACAACTCTCTTTTGGCACTTTGATTTCTAAGATTTTTGAACTTTGACTAATACAATTAAGATAAAACAAAGAGCTATCCGTAGACCTGCAAATTTCACAGTTACCATTGTATATCATATTGCCAGCACTGTTACATTGTGAGTAAAGACGATGATAACGAATAAACAATAAACAAAAATGGCCAGATCATGTCATGCTCTGTTTAAATCTGGAGCGGGAATTTTTTTTCGGAAAAGGAGCGGAAGTTTTGTTTTAATCAGATTTCTTTTCGTTTTTTATTTTCTCTTTTTTTATGGATAAGTTTCTCTTTCATGTTGCATCTTCAACAGGCATGACAAACCATAAACTACGCGTAGTAATCAACTATGAACTTGGTGTGCATAAGCAGTAGAAAATAAGCGTGATAATAATGTAAGCAAATTTATTAAGTTTTTTGGGTTTTTATTCTAAATATTTTTTAAATGATATTGTTAAGTCTATATAGATTGATAATAATAAAAGATAATAAAACATCTAAAAGTTTTCGGGCAGGGAGATGATGCCAGCATCGTTAGAAAAAATGATTGCCTGCATTTTACGCATGTATGTTTTTTCAAAACCCTGCTTGTGATTTGTTTTGACGTTTTCAAGGAAGAGGTTATTTCTTTCAAAGTTGAAAGCCCAAAAGCAAGAGGCTGGACCCCATTTACGCATGCAATCACGGAGATGCAGCATAAAATGGAAATTTGTTGGAACAAATTCAGAGCCGTAGGCAAGTTCATATTTTTTGGCAAAGTTTAAGAGATGAGTGTGAACTACATAAATGTCGGAAATTTTTATGGCACCAAAATCAAGGATTCTAAGTGCATGGATCAACTCCATCATATGCATGTAAACAGAGGCATCAAGAGCGGGAGGACAAAGGAGAGCATGGGCCATAGAGGTCATAAAGTCTTTGAATTCGACTGCTTTGACATATGGGAACCCGTTTTTAGTAATTTTTTTAGACATTGGATTGCCAGGAGCCTGAGAATTAAACCTCATATGGCATCTCATGATTTCTTGAACCTTCAGATAAGAATCTTCCGGCATCATCTTGATCAACGCAGTCTTGGCTGCACCCAGGTACAGCACGCGCATAGGTTCGATGGCTAGCAGGTCATAAGAGAAGTAAGGCAACTCGAACAGCACCAAAAACCGAACACCACTTGCTTGTTCCAATTCTTTTCTTTTTTTTGCAGTCTCGCCCTCCTTCCAAGCACGAGAGCTTGCTCTGGTTTCTTCTACCGTTCTTCTTCTCCAACTGTCGCAGTCTCAGCTGCAGTAGTTTCTTTGATTGTCTGGACCTGCAAAACCGGGGAATTGTGTGTGGCACAAGTGACAACCAAAATTGCTGTTGAAGGACATACTACTTTCTAGTTTCTTGGTTGCTGGAAGATCTGAGCAGATTGTAGCCAAGCATGCCCTGACTTTACTGTTGACAGCTGAACCATCTTTCATCACCATTGTCATCTCCACACCTTCTAACAACACGAGCAACTCATCCACCAATGGCTTCGAATAATAATTGAACGTGGTAGTTGGAGGCTCTTGAGGCCCAGGAATGACTCCTACGAGTAACATGTTTTGCTTTAGGTCACGACCATTGGCTTTGGGCAGGTTCTGTATAGTGAGGTAGATGCATCTTACACTATATTGGGCATTGAAGGGACCAAACCAGTCGACATTTAGAGTGAGCAACAGGTTGTAGTCACCGAGGAAAGCAAAAGGAATAGGATCGTTTGGAAGTGCCTTAAATTCGGAGAAACCGGTACCATCGTAGATGTCAAGCATATAGCCGGAAACAGTCTCACGTTTTCTCCATTCGTTGGTCTGATCAGCAAAGCCTTGACGCAGAAAGAACTTTTTGAGTGTTGAAATAACGGAACAGTAGGGATACTCTTTTTGAGGCACAAGCTTTGGTACCTCTTTAGTGCAATCATAATCATAGACTTTGCCTTTACGGTATCTTTCTGATTTTGCTGGCTTGAATGCTGCTTTCTGTAGATCTCGGTTACAAACGATGTCATTCTCTCCAGGTTCGTTCTTTTGGTCGTGAAGATGATGCCAGCTAGTACAAACGTTGTAGTACTTTATACCATCATTGCTCAATTTGAAAAGTTGGCTTCTTTGTAAGAACGTTGTCAATGTCTTTGGGAAACGAAAAGCATCGACTTGGATTTCTAACAAGCGGTTGAGATCTTGCATGTACTTTTCGATTTGGTTGCGAGGAGTGCTGTTGTTGTACATGTCAGTGACTAGCTGAAAGAGGATCTTTGAGGAGGGGCTTTGAGGAAGTTTGTCAGCTAAGTTGAGAGAAGAAATGAGTTGGCGTTAGAGTACTTGTACTAAATTGACTGCTCTAGAACTACTTACATAAAAGATCAAATTCAGAAGGTCCAGCAGACTCAGGCTCGGGCTCGGGCTCAGTTACAATTGCAGATTCAACAAAGGCATCGACAGGTTCCTCAACTTCATCAATTTGCATTGGATCTACTGAAGATTGGTTTGTTAGTCCCTTCTCGTTATGTAGGCGTTACAGTTTAGCAAAATTACCAGAGCTAGATGGTTGTTCGACTAATTCGCTTGTTGGATTAGCAAAGTATGGAGTGCGTCCGTTGATTTTGTTTTCTATAAATTATGAGGTAATGAGTAAGAATTGAGGGGGAATTGGCTGAATTGTATGTAGAGTACTTACTGTGATATTTAGGTATGAAAATAGATAAAGGTTTTTTAGGAGAAAAAATATAGTAAGTAGTTTGAGACTGTTTTACGTATGCCTTTATTATGAACAAAATAAATGAGAGTATTTATACCAATTGCTATCTACTATTGCTATTACGTCTTTGACTTCCTTTAGTCTTTACTCTTTACTAAATCTGGATATTTAAGAGAACAATGTCATAGACTAGTTTGTGTCACCTTTAATGACATATTGACATTTTACTTTCTTTGGCAATATTTATTGCTTATCATCTTCTTTAGTCCAGATTCATAACACTTGCTTATGAAATCATTCTAGACTGACATAATGTTGATAGGATTACTTAATCCAATTATGATGTAGATCTTTATATACAAAAATAGACTTCAACTCTTAAGGAATTCATGTTCAGACAAGCCAAACACGACATTATCCCCACCCAGGTATTAACTAATACCGTCAAACACTTTGATCTATATCAGAGGCAGTACTACGAAGCAGTTACAACTTTTCTTTTAAAAAATACTATATACAGACTATTTGTATATGTCAGATAATAACTCTATTATCTGATTTACTGCAACAATGCTAAGACCAAGTTTTGATCCATAAATGACCATTATTTATGATCTACGAGATCTCTTACTCTGATAGGCTCTTGTAAATCTATTTCTCTTTGTTCCTGAATTGGCGGAGTTTTCCTTTTGAAGTTCTCTCAACAATTTCTTGTTGGCTTTATTTGTTTCCTTGATACTTTCTGGGATTTCACCAATTCTCTGCCAATATTCAGTAATGAATTTTGGATCAGTGAAACTCTCAGCAGGTTCCCAAGTATCATAAGATTCATCATAATCTTGCCATCTACACCTGTAGAGGTACTGGTTCTTATCATTCAACATATGAGCAACAATTGCTTCTACTTCGAAGATGTCATCTTTGTTCTCTAATATCTTATCAGATACTTTCTTCAACAGAGAAGGTGGATAGTTTCTAGGTTCTAGAATACCTCTTTCATTCTTTAACACATAGGTATTCGCCTGAGTCTTTCTTACTACTGTGTAAAATCCTTTATACTTAGGATCCAACTTATTTTGTTTCTCTGTCACTAGGATCATCACAGTTGATCCAGGAGGAAATTCAACTTTCTTGTGATTAGCATCAAACACTTGTTTTTGCTTTTCTGTGACTTGCTTTACACGTTCATAGACAGCAGGGTAAACTATCTCAGTCATTCTTTTTATTTTCTCTTGCAACTCTTTCTGAATCTGTTCAGCAGTCGCATTATCCTTCTCTTGACTAAAGTCCTTAAAGTCATTTGGGTTTCTTCCGAACATTAACGAGAAAGGGGTACTCTTTGTTCTAGCATTATACTTGCTATTCAAGAACAACTGTGCAGCAGGTACTTTCAAATCCCAATCAGTTACATTACCGACTACTAGCTTCTTAATGGTATTCACTGCAGCTTGTACAGCTCTTTCACTTGCACCATTAGCTCTAGGATGATACTGCGATATCAATGCATGTTCAAACCCAACATTCTCTTTCATACAAGTCATCAGTGAATTCACAAACTCGCGTCCATTGTCACTCTGTAACTTTCTCATTGGACCATAAGTACTGATTATATCCAAGATCTGCAAAGAAATTGTAGCAGCACTCTTATCCGGGATAGGTCTAAGTACATAAAACTTACTAGCAATGTCAATCATAACTAACAGGTACTCGTTTCCTCTAGTTGACATTGTAAAGGGACCAGTCAAATCAATACCCCAACTATCTCCAGGCATAGGAGCAGTTACAGGACGTAAAGGATTATAGCCTTTTCTAGAAATATTGTGACGCTGACACTGTACACATGCTTGTACCAGATCATTGGCTTGACTCTGTGCATTACTCCAATAAATTCCTTTTCTCTTCAAGGCTTGAACTATTGCTTCTGCACCAAAATGACCTTTCAAATGTTCGTCTACTAATAGCTTATTTCTCTCATTCTCAGTGGGAGGAGTAAAGTACTCACCACTCAATACACCAGGTAAAGGTTCCAAGGAGACAGCTCCATTGCGCATGATCGACTTGATCCAATTATCCCCACCCAGTTCATTTAGCAGGGAATCACTACCTTCAAACAGACGCGACAACGCATCCGGCAACACATTCGAAACACCTGGTAAATGAACGATCTTAAAATCATACTGCAAAATAGTGTCCATCCATGCAATCATCATCAAATTTGCGACACGTTGGGTGTGGAGATAAGTAAGCGCCTTATGATCCGTAAACAAAGTAAAATGGGAACCATACACATATTTGTGAAAACGCTTCAACGCAAAGACAACAGCCAACAACTCACGCTTAGTGGCTGAATAATTTCTTTCACTCTTGGACAAACTCTTGGCCACGAAAGAAATGTACTTTGTCTTGCCATCAATGACTTGATACAACACTGCACCAATACCAGTCAAAGAAGCATCACAACTAATGCAAAACTTAGCATTCATATCCGGATAGGATAATACAGTATCACTCAACAAAGCCTTCTTCAAATTATCGAAAGCAATCTGATGCTGTTCATTCCACAAATGCACAATGGACTTCTCATTTCTTAATGAGTCTAAAGGAGCCATTATTGTCGATACATTTGGAATCAGATTTCTAAAGTAGTTGATCAAACCACAATAGCGCTGGATATCTTTACCAGTCTTAGGTTGGGGGAAATCCAAAACATTGACTAACTTTCTACGATCCATAGTGATACCAGCAGGAGATATATGGAAACCAAGTAGATAAATTTCTTTCTGGAAGAAATGACACTTCTTAGGATTTAACTTCAAGTTAACCTTAGTCAATCTTTGAATTACTTGCTTCAAATGCTCTCTATGATCCTCAGTGTTCTTACTAGCAACCACAATGTCATCCACAAAGAATCTCACAAAAGGTAATCCTTCAAGAGCTATACTCATAGTTCTTTGGAATTGCGAACTGACATGCTTAATACCAAACACTGTACCAATGGGTTTGTACTGAACACCACGCCAAGTGAAACTAAGCTTATGCGCATCCTTTGGATTCAAACGCAAAGAATTGAACGCAGATTTCAAATCAAGAGTAGAATACACATTCGCACCCTTCAAATCTTCAAATAGTTCACCAATCACAGGCAGAGGCATTCTGTCAATTGACTTCAACAACAAATTCAACATTCTAGGATCATGACATACACGATAACCAGTTGTCTCACCCTTACCATTAGTCTTAGAGACCACAGTCAAAGGTGTATTCCATGCAGTATTGGCTGGAGCTTTCTCAATGATACCATTATCTAACCACTCCTGGACTTGTTTATCCACAACTTCTTGCATAGCAATAGGAATAGGATAAGGAGCTCGATAAGCAGTAGCATTCTCAGGAGTATCCAGACATACCACACTCTCAGGAATAGTACAAAACGATCCCTTAGGAATAGCTTGATTTTCATCAATGAACTGATTGATATAATCCATCACTTTCTCAAACTCTTGAGGACCTAAAGCAGGATTATTTTCTTTACTTTCATTCTCTCTTTGGATAGAATCCAGAAGATCACTACGATTATTGAAACGTCTATCAGCTTCAAGTCTTTCTTCATTAGAATCCTGATCATCAAATGTCATTGGCAAACCATAAATACCAATACCCAAAGAGGACATGAAATCAGTACCAATACTGAGATCATACTCATTACTATTAGTTAAATTCATCACTTCGAATTCGCGCTGAATAGTCTGATTATTACAAGTAACACTCAATTTACAAGTACCAATTCTCTTAACAAAAGACTTACTATCAGCCAAACGAATAAAAAACTTATGAAAATTACTCTTATTCACTAAATTTTTATTGATGTGCTCAATATAACTAATCTCTATCTTATTCTTCAAACAAAACTCTACATCCACAGAACTAAAGGTGGCACCACAATCCAATAAGGAGTATGTTCTAATAGAATTGTTTACAAGAATAGGAAAAACAATATTAGTGCTTACTTCTTTAAAGTCTCTCTTGATGACTACATCTTTTTGATTAGACTTACACTTCAAAGCCATGTTGGCCAAAGCACTAGTATTCTCATCGTTACACGATGCCCACTTAGAGGCACTAGCCCCAGACTCGGAGTCAGAAACACCAGAACGGACAGCCATTCTCGAAACCTTTTCTTGAGCGTTTCTTTCTCTACCTGGACAGTTGTGGCCAGGGACCCAAGGAGCATGGCAGGCATAACACTGCTTCTTCTTCAACGCCTGGTTGAAAGTCCAAGACTTCTTAGACTTTCCTCTGTCTTCACCAACCGAAGCACGCTTCTTTCCTTTTCTGTCACCAGAGAACTCACCAGCAACAGCAGCAGACTTCGACTCACCAGGGTTCGTCAACAAAGAGGAAGAATCACGAGTGGTAGCACTCACCAAGTCAATTATGTCTTCTATCTTAGAAGGCAGTTTCGTACCATAGTTGGCGGACAAAGGGATGAGACAAGCCTCACGGACTTCCTGACGCAAGTTCCACCAGAAACAAAGAACCAACTGTACACCATCTTCAAGGCCTGCTTGTCTTCTATACTTTTGAAACTTCGAACCAAAAGCACGAGCAGATTCACCTTTCTCTTGTTTCATAGACCAGACCCTGCCCATATTCAAGAACTTACGGAATGGAGTGTCATACTTATCAAGCAACTTGCTCTCAGCCATCTTCCAATTCAAAGCCTTGTTCTTCAGTTTGTCTTCAAACCATGAGCGATCTTCTTTGCTTAAACATATAGGCAAAAGTCTTTCCCAGTTATCATCCAGTGATAAAGAATGAGCTTCCAAAATGGTCACAAATTCTTGACAGAAATCATATACAGAATCATATGAATCTTTTTCTCGTCTGATGACTACATCAGAATTCAATTGCAGAAAGGGAAGATTAGCAGGTACTAAAATGCTCTTCTTCACATCCGGCATTGACACAGGAGTATGTACTGACTTCAGCACTTTCAACAACTCCTTAGCTTCCAAGTACAACCGTTGGGCTTCCTTTTGAGCTTCACTAGCATTCTTGGTATGCTGCGAAGTGGGGTTCACCTTAGAGGCAGCGAGGTAATGACCAGACAAAATCAGGTAATTGTTCTTCTTCATAGCCAAGTCTTCTTCAGCTGACTTCAACAACATCTCGGTGGTAGCCTTTTCATTAATGTTGATGAATACATTCGAGTCACCTTCATCAGCAGCAGATTCCATCTCAACATCCATAGGTTGATCAACAGGTTCAACAGGAGATTCATCAACAACAGGAGAAACAGGAGAGGGAGCAACACCAGCTTCAACATCAACAGGAGAGTTCATAGCAGTTTGTTCAGAGGCAGACATATTGATCGAATTCAAACTAAAAAATGTGATATTTAGGTATGAAAATAGATAAAGGTTTTTTAGGAGAAAAAATATAGTAAGTAGTTTGAGACTGTTTTACGTATGCCTTTATTATGAACAAAATAAATGAGAGTATTTATACCAATTGCTATCTACTATTGCTATTACGTCTTTGACTTCCTTTAGTCTTTACTCTTTACTAAATCTGGATATTTAAGAGAACAATGTCATAGACTAGTTTGTGTCACCTTTAATGACATATTGACATTTTACTTTCTTTGGCAATATTTATTGCTTATCATCTTCTTTAGTCCAGATTCATAACACTTGCTTATGAAATCATTCTAGACTGACATAATGTTGATAGGATTACTTAATCCAATTATGATGTAGATCTTTATATACAAAAATAGACTTCAACTCTTAAGGAATTCATGTTCAGACAAGCCAAACACGACACTTACTGTTGGTTTCAAGCCATTCTTGATAGGGCATGTTATCTTACTTGTTGATTTTTTGTGAGAACGATGGGTCGAAGGCTTGATAAACTTGGCCTGTTTAGGTTTGTATTTGCAGATGTCACAAAAACAGTAGATCAAAGTGTTTCTAGTAGGAGTAGCAGGCATGTTGAGGTAAATCAAATAAAATATAGAATAGATGGCTGTTTTGCTTTATTTTTCTTTGCATCTTTTATATCTTTTTCTTCTGCCTGAGCTACAATCGATTTTTCAATAATCGAAAGGATTTTACAGAATCTCATTTGTTCCTTGAATATAGGCTAATCAAAAGTTTTACTGATTAGAAATCTTTGATTGGAAACAATCTCTTTAAATTATAAATGTTCTTCTTCAATGTAAGGTCCCTTTCAGTCAGTAATTACAGTCACACCCAAAAGTGTTTAGTCCTAAATCAAATATGCATTAAATTCCTGAAGAACGTTGGTGTTCTTTCCTTTATTTCCCATCACTTTTCTGAGTAAAACAACATGAACGATACATTAAACGAAAACTCTGAGTCTCGCAAGAACGTATATCACAATGATTTTGTACAGGGAGGTGTTTATTTTCTTCGAAAGTCTGGAATGAAGTATAAGGACATTAAAGCACTAACAGGTGTAAACAAGAAGTCTGCACGAAGTATAGTGGTTGGAATTGAGAAAAATGAGTCTTTTGAAAAACGGAAGAGTCCAGGTAGAAAGCCCAAGGGATCAGAAGCCGATATCAGATTGCTTGTTCGATATGTGCAGAAGGAACCATTTGCCACTTTTTCTTAGGTTTAAGCCTATGCTGCCACGTTTGGTTTGATCGTCAACAAAAAGACCATCATCAGCCATCTGGCTCAGAAGGGATTTAATTCATACTTGGCAGCTCATAAGCCAACTCTTACTGACCGTCATAGAGAATCCAGGTCGAATTGGGCTCTTCGCCCTGTTGATTGGGACATTGACCAGCGGAAAGGAGTAGTATGGTCTGATGAGGCACGTTTTCGGGTCGAGAACAATAATTGCGCTGCTCGAGTTATTCGAAAGAAAGGCACACGATATGACCAAAGAAATATACTCGAAACAACCAAATGGGGCAAAGGATCAGTAATGGTCTGGGCTTGCTTTTGTGCGGAGGGTTTTGGTCCCCTTGTAATCGTTGAAGGTAACATGAATCTAAATGTTTACATCAATACTTTGGCCAAGCACTTCCACCCTTAGTTCAAAGAATTGCATGATAAACATCAGAGGGACTATGTTTTGCAAGAAGACGGTGCTACCTGCCACACAGGTGCCTATGCTCGTTGGTGGAAGGAGGGTCATCAAATCATCGGCTTTGATTACTGGCCAGCTCAAAGCCCTGATTTGAACCCTATCGAGCATGTGTGGTGGGAGCTGGAGAAGCGTCTTGCATCCCAGAGGCATACCGTTTCTAATGTGGATGAGTTGAAGGCGCTAATTCAGCAGGAATGGGAGCAAATTGGGCTCGACTTTGCGGCTACTTTAGTCGAAAGCATGACGGCTAGATATCAATCTGTGATTGACTCTAAAGGTGGGCATACTAAATATTAAACTGCCTACTTTTTTTTATTTTAATAAAATAAACATCTTCATCTTTTATTTTGCGAAGTTTGAGGTCTCTACAACATGCACAACTCATACAAACTATTGTCAATGCTAGAGTAATATTTCACCCTTAAGTTTTTGGAAAAAAAGGCCTTAACACTTTTGGGTGTGACTGTATTAAAGTAAAACATGTTTCAAAATTTGGTATTTGTTGATAATGCTTAACTTTTTATTCAATTTGATATGCATATCAGCACTTTTAAAGCTATGTCTGTAGATTATAAGCTGTTTTCTTTATCCCTTTTTCTCTTATTTTAGACAGAATGCCTTCCTAATTTATCATGAATAGGAAAAATTGTTAAAGCACAGATCTGCTCCGTTTAAAATGTGATACTGAACAAGTCCGAAAATCAAATAGCTTTTTATTGGTTAAAATTGTAGACTTTTTTTTTTAAAAAATGAAATTTAAAGTGGTCACAATAAAAAACTGGATTTTGTTAAAAAAAAGCGGCTCTTGAAACCGATTCAAAGAATGTTCAAATTGAACGCTTGCAAGAGCATATAAAATGATGGTAAAAGTAGCGTTTTTTTTTTGCATGGATATACTCTAGATAGCTACATACATCACTGTTTTGAATTTCATTCAGTTTTGACCGATTTTCATAAATTTACATTTTACTGCTTGAAACGACCCCTTTAACCGACATAAAACCGACAAAAAATTTAGTCGGTTAAAGGCCTCAAATTTTAATTCCCTGTAGTGTCCTCTATAAATCTGTATCGATATTCTAACTCAGTGTACCCTTATTATTTTAAAATGAAAACGCCCGTCAAAGGACTTAACATAAGTCCTCTTGCCATTTTTTTTTCTTCTTCTCTTCACTTTTTTAAAGGCTTGTGTAAATTTTGGTTGGTTTTATCAGACCCATTTAATCCACATTGCTCCATCTAGTTACATCTACTTGACATCTACCAACATGCCCAAACACATTAGCAATGACAAAAGAAATGACGCGAAAACTTTTTTTTTATGGAGAAAATCTTTTTATTGAGTGACGAGTAATTTATCTGTTAAGTCAAGAGATTAAACAAGATTAAAGAGAGGGTTTTATTCAGTGCAAGGATGGGATGTCAATATAAATTATGTTTGGTAACACAGAACAAGATCTGTATTTGATTTAGGTATATATCGAATATTATATGATGTATGTTCAATACGATACATCAACGAGAAAACTCGAGTCACAGTTTGTTTTTGTTTATGAGTTTTTTAAGAAAGCGGTATATAGATGAGAGGGAGGGGAGTAAAGAGAATGGTTTTGATGGAAAATATATACAAATATGCCGTTAGGACGCTGGAAAGCTTAGTCCCACAACAGGGAAAGGAGACACACCTTTTTGAAACAAGGCTTCTTGAGAGTGACGAAGTAGATCTTTAGTAGCCATATTGATCGCGGAGGCAGAGAGGAATGGAACACTGTCAAAGACGAACAACCAATGACACCGCCAAACGGCTTGAAGCCCAGAGGCAAGTACGAAGTACGAGTCTTGACAAAATAATGCTTTAGTTAAAGGGGGGAGGTGGAGATCGAAGAGCGCCGTTTGAAGTGCCTGATTAGTGAATGGGACGGCAAAATGCCGTGACCAAAGTTCTTTCCAAACAGAAAGTTTTCTTTCGCATTCATAAAGGAAGTGCTCCATAGAGTCAGTTACCTGTGAACATAAGGCACAGATAGGGTCAGAAATGGCTGGAAGGATACCATGCAGGGTTGCTCGGCAAGGAAACTTGCCCAGTAAAATGCAATACCACACATTCCGACTGGTGTATGACAAAAGATAAGACCAGAATTGGTTCCATTGTTTGGCCGTTAGCTGAGATGGTGAAGAACGGACGAGAGAAGCTCGATATTCCTTAGATGTCAGCTGGAGCGAGGGATCCGTAGAACCAAAGCCTATAGAAGACAGAAAGGGCGATGCATCCACCCGTTGATGATCGACAGGGACAAAAGGATGAGACCCAATCTGGGCATAAGCAGGCGGAATAAAAGCTCTGGCAAAGAATGGAGCATGTCGTATTTGGGCATATACAAAAGTCAGAACGACTTATAATCGTAAATTCAATTAATCATCATCATCAATAGTTAATTTGACAGATAATGTCAAGATAACAATAAATCAAATAATATAAAAGTTGGAAAAGGAGAATCATTTCAGATATTACCAGAGGTAATCCTGAAATCAAACATCTAACAAGCGTTGGTATAAAGCGATGATATGATATATAAAGCGTTCAATGTGCCTAGCTAACACATTGAAAGCATGATCAGATTTGTATCCATTGACTCTCTTCTCATCAATACTTGAAATGGCTATATGACATGACACATGTGATAGCAGGATGGTTGCATAGGCCTAATAATACCAAGGTAGCAGCATCTAACAAATCAAGCAATGATTCTAGAGATTTCATTATAAGAAAAGACTAAATCATTACTTGGATAAAGATAGTTCTGAAACATAATTACAAAGGGCTTGTCTATCGTTAACACCTAATCTGAACTGATCTTAACATCCAACGAAACAAGTGAACAAGTATGAAACAGTTATGCCTGATATATTGAAACACTAATCAAGATTAAAGCATATCTTGTCGGGCATAATTATTATCTCTCCAAGATATAAATCAAGTAAACAATATATCTCCACCTTATTCAAGGCGGGGGATGAAATCTGGCCACAGCCATCTTTCCATTAAGGTGACATGTCATCCTAGTAGGAAAACTCCTCATACAGATAAAATTATAACGGAGTGATTAATTGAAACCGAGATAGAAATAATATATAAACACAACATGGACTTGCAGTAGAATTAGTTCCTTCTCTTTTTTTTAATAAAAAAATCGAGTTCCCTCTCATTGAATTTTCCTGAGACTGCAAAATATCACAGAGCAAGAAACAATTTGCTTGTTCTTACCCATCGGAGAAACTTGCGCACAAGGTAAGGATGAGCTACAATGACATCTAACGTCTTTGGCTGGATACGACAATAGGCAGAGTCAAGCATGTAAGTTGCGAAACAAGGCAATTGCTGTATTGAACGAGGTACTTCAACATCCGGACAACGTAGATAAAGATAGCCCAAAGGGATACTCAGGCATGTCTCTAGGCTTACCACAACATCTACAAACGGCTTTGAGAGGGCGTCTATGGACCGGAACAACAAATAGAATGGGCTCTCAAAAGATCTGAGAACGGAAGGTCTTAAATCAGGGAACAAAAAGAGCAGACGAAAGTCTTGTAAGCACCACTCATTGGGATCCATGAAGGGAATAGTAGATAGGTGATGGAGCGCAGACTAAATCAAAAATGGCAAGACGAAAACTTGGTTCAAAGATGAATCATCCCATGACGAAGGACGGAGAACAGGATCAGTGGAAGACAACAGAGGGTGAAGCCATCGTAGTTGAAGGACAAGCTGTTGACGTCGCGGATTCAAAAGGCCTAAACCACCTCTTTTCCAAGGCAGAAACATCGTGGCTATTCCTATCCGAGGGAAGGTTTTTCGCATGAGGAAGGAACTCATAATAGACTCAATCTTCTTGAAAAAGGAATCAGGAACCGTCAATACCCTTAAAACGTGCCACAGACGTGAGAGGATCAGACTGTTGAGGATGGTAACCTTTGATGTATCGTATTGAACATACATCATATAATATTCGATATATTCCTAAATCAAATACAGATCTTGTTCTGTGTTACCAAACATAATTTATATTGACATCCCATCCTTGCACTGAATAAAACCCTCTCTTTAATCTTGTTTAATCTCTTGACTTAACAGATAAACTATTTTTTTTAAACATACAAAAAGTTTTATTCAGTAACAAAAATGGTCAACAACAACAACAACACTAAAAAGACTTCCGTCACCACTCGTCGCAGTGCCTCATCGGCTTTGAGACGAGAAAACAACACCCCTGCTCCTGCTGCTCCTCGCGGTAGAATGGCTGCCACCAACATTCCTGTTTTGGGTGGTACTCCCTCTGAACCCGTCACCTCGAAAGAGAACGACGATGAGTTCATGGAAATTGATGAACTTTACTCATCAGCTTCCTTATCCAACCCGGATAATAGCGAAACTCCTGTTTTCAGCTCTGAGCATACAAAACAGCCTGAGTATTTTGAGGACATTGAAACCAATGTGCCTGTTGACATTAAAACTGCATTGAACGATAGAATGCAAGCCCTTCGCGACCAAATCGGTCATAAAGCGCTCCAGATAAGTGTCATATCTGACCTCGTCTTACTAAAGTCTATGCGTGAGCAATTGGCTGAGATGAGAGAGCGTTTAAATGAGCTCGAAGGCACATACAAAGACATGTATAGTGTAGACGAACCCGTCGTAAACCACTCTTCATCATCATCTAAAACTAGAGATGAAGTAATGAACAGCTCAATTCTCTTGAATCAAGGTCATCTCTATCAACCCATGAGCTTCGTTCCTTCAAACCTTCCTTTCTTTCAATGGACTGGGTTTGTACATGACAATTCTCGTCGTGTTTATAAGACACCCAATCAATGTATTCGTGCATTTGAGCAAGTTCTTTTATCCCATTCTCTTTCTCTCGAGGAGAACTGGTTGCGTATCCTTCCGATCACTGCTCCTGAGCAAATCATGAATTGGGTTAATGAGTTTCTTGAAACCAACCCCAACGCTTCGTGGACTTCCGTTAAAGAAGCTCTATCCACTAGATTTGGTATGAGTCCAGAGCGTACTCACCAATTGGCCACTGACAGCCTTTATCGCCCTGCTGTACATCGCAACGAAAGTATGCACCAGTACGTTGAACGCTTTCGCCGACTTGTTCGTGAAGCTCAACTCAATGATGAGCCAATGAGGAAGTACTGTCTCCTCAAGCCCATTGAAGCAAAAACCCACGCAGCAGTTCTCAAGACAATAAGCCTGAGTGAGGATCCAAACAAAGACTCACTGGATTATATGATCCGAGTCCTCTTGTCAATTGATGATGCCGAGAACAATATCGAAGTGCTTAAGAAAATGGGATCCCATCGAAAAATGCACGGCCCAAAGAAATTTTCTCAACCGCGCTTCTCTTCTTCTTCTCGCCTTGGCCGCTCTCATCAAGAAGCCTTTACTAGTCAGCCACATTCTAAGGCACATTGCCACGTGCATGATACGACCGCGCATGATATCCAAGATTGCAAAGCGTACAAAAGACGAGTGACTGCAATGTCCTCTAACAAAAGTAAAGCAAGCTCCAGCAAACGCTGCCACAAATGCAATAAGCCTTGGAATTCCAAGCATGTATGCAAATCCTCTTCTTCTCCCTCCTCTTCCTCTGGTCGTAATCGTACAAAGACCAAGAAGCCACGTCCTCCTGTTCCTGTTCCTTCCGAAGACGAAGATGAACGTGACAACTCCTCCGATGAGGATCACAACCTCAACTTTGCTGCTGCTGACTTCGCTCCAGAAGGCAAAGGCAAAGGAAAAGCCGATTGTAAGTCTACTATTCTGAAAGATGAATATTTTGCACAATCGCCCAAAAACCTGTTAGCTGACAAGTTTATAAATCTTCCCTTGACAATAGAGAGCGTGAAAACATGGGCATTGCTGGACTCTGGCTGTTCATTCTCATCAATCTTTCCAACATTGGCAAGACACTTGAATTTAGAAATAAATAAAAGTAGAGGAAATATTAAACTTGTAAATGGCAACACGGTTAGACGTATGGGAAAAACACATAAGAAATTAGAGCTCACATATAACTTTAAATCAATGCACTCGCGTTTTGAAGTATTTGATCTATTTAATAACATACACGTATGTATTGGCATGGACCTGATATATCTATAGGGTATCGAAATCTCCAATATTGCAATGAGTTGGGATGATCAGGTTGGTCCGTCCTACCCTGCTATCGATCCATCTCCAGCCACACCTAACAATGACCCATATGGTACCGCTGACGAGCGAGAACATAGGTCGAAAAGCATTGAACCTTTTATAAAAGCCAACAGAAATATACCTGTTGCAAACTATTGCAATATTCCAGGAAGTGAAATTCGCCTTCCTCTGAAAGCCAATGCTGACCGTCCTTACAGTCGTCAATACGAAATCAAACACTGCCATATAGACGCAGTTCAAAAACAAATCAAAGAATGGATTGAAGGACAGGTGATCGAAGAAGCACCTCCTAATAATCCTTACAACTCCAGCCTTTTAACGGTACTAAAACGTTCTCCTATCACAGGTGAACCCGATCCTAACAAAGTTCGTACAGTCCTTGACTGTCGCAAAGTCAATCAAAATCTTGATCCTGCTCAGATGGATAAATTCCCACTTCCTCTGATCAGCACATTACATCGTCAATTAAGCAAATACACGCTATTCACTACAATTGATCTTAGTGCTTGCTTCCATGGCTTCCGTATTCGCAGACGAGATAGACCCGTCACTTCATTTACTGCTCCTAATGGCAAACAGTATCAATTCAAACGCGCACTATTCGGATTACTCAATGTATCATCCGTAGGTCAGAGAAGTATCACAAGCTTATTTGCTGATCTAGATTATTGCGTTCATTATATTGATGATATTTACGTTGTTACAGACACTAATGTAGAAAGACATATTCGCTGCTTACAAACAGTGTTAACCCGACTCACGAATGCAAACCTTCGCATCAATCATGAAAAACTAAACCTCATGCAGAATTCTATCTTCGTATTAGGATTCAGGTTATCTTATGAAGCTTTGACACTGGATATGCGCAAAGTATCTAACGTCCTATCATGGCCAGATACTGTCCAAAACTCCAAAGAACTTAGCCATCGACTTGGTGTCATTAACTACTTTCGTGAACATGTGCCTCGGATCGCCACACTCATGGCTCCATTAAACGCGCTCAAAACCATCCAAATATAAAAGAAGTTTGGACCAAAGAACACTCGCAGACAATGCGTACTCTCCAACGAGTTTTAGCCTGTACTCCGGTACTAAGTTGTCCTAATCTCAAGCATCCTCTACATCTCGTCACTGATGCTAGCGCCTATAGTATTGGTGGTTGTCTCTACCAAGTCATTGACAAGGAGATTAGATATATCGGTTTTGTCGCACGCACCCTTTCTAAAACTGAACGATGTTATGGTGTTTCTCGAAGAGAGTTACTCGCCTTCCTCTACTGTACCACTAAATGGAAGAAATGGCTATCAGGCCATAAGTTCCATTATCACACAGACAACAAAGGTATTTTACATCTTCATACAGAAGCTGAAGTTACACCCATCATAGAGAACTACTATGAAAAGATCTTCGAATTCGATTTCGACATCACGTTCTGTGTTGGTGTTCGCAATGTACTTGCCGATCACTTATCTCGTCTACTTTACCCTGACGAAGACGCTGAAAAGCTGGCAGAGAGTAATAAGCAAAAAGCACCAGAAAAGAAAATCTGTCAAGCCACAGATTCAGAAAATAAACCAGATCATGGTAGCACAGCAATTGAATCTTCATCATTATCAAAAAAGGTAAACACAAATGATGCCACTAATAGAACAATAGCTGCTAGTCGCATAGACAAGTACAGCCAGCCACAAGATGATGCACACAAAACACAAATAATTGCACAATGTCATCTGGCAGGACATTATGGTATCAATAGTGTTGAAAACATGATTAAACGAGAACATGGCATGAACTGGAAACATTTACGTGAAGATGTCACAGAATACATCAGAAATTGTACAAAATGTGCTCGATTTAATCTAGCAAAGCACGTATTCCATCCTCCAAAGAGTGATGCTCCCAACAATACATGGGATAAAGTCGCCATCAACTTGGGGACATTTGATGTTACAACGCCTAGAGGTAACAACTACTTGCTAGTATGCGTTGATATCTTTAGTAGATTTGTCATTCTACGAGCAATCAAGTCAAAGACAGCTCTAGAAGTAGCCAAAGAACTGATCCAGATATTTTCCATCATGGGTTACCCTAAAGTCTTACAACACGACAGAGGTTTAGAATTCTACAACGAATTACTAAAAGGGCTGCGTCAACATATGGGCATTGAGCCTGCTCTTTCACTACCTTACACACCAACGGGTAACTTGGAAACTCATGTGAAGACAGCAAAATCAATCATCTTGAAGATGTTGGATGGCTATGAGGAATCTTGGGACCTGTATGTCGAAGGTACCATGTATTTAATGAATCAAATCACCCAAACACAGAAAAAGGATAATGAGTACTTTGTAAAGAAACATCGAGTACTAAAAAACCCATTTCCTATAGGCGCAAAAGTGATGATAAAGAATATCGAAAACAAACGTCGCAAAACAGATGCAAATTATGAAGGCCCATTCTATGTTCATGGCTATACAAAGAATGGAAGCTATATTCTAACAGATCGTACAGGTTCAATCCTATCTAGGAACATACCTACTTCACAAATCAAACTGATAGCAAATGAAACGAACAAATCAGATGAAAACAAAGACATCTATGAAGTACAAGCCGTCATTAATCATAGAGAAGTCGAACCTAACGGTATCGAATACCTCACAACTTGGATTGGATATCCAGATGAACAAACCTGGCAAAAGCCAGAGGACTTTGACAGTCCTGAACCGATCAAAGAATACTGGAAAAGAAGAAACGCAAACAAACCTACAAAAACAGGTCAAATCAAGAAAATCAAAGGAACTCACAAACGCAAGATGCCGTTCAAAGAATCCAATCAATCCAAGCAACCCAAGTCATCAAGCACATAATACGTACTAAGAACCTTTTTTATCCATATTTATCTTTTTTCCTCAAGAAAGGTTTTTGATGATATGGTTTTTTAATGGGCAATCACGTACACTATCAACTACTCAAATATATAACTCAAACTCAAACATCAAGATACAATATAATCAACAAACACAAAATCACACTCTCCTATAATTTAAGAAATTTGTCTGACTTCAAGAAAAATCAGCCTAGACACACTATGACATTACAAGACTCAAATAATACACCACGGTCTTTATGGTGGTCCAGGGTGATGATGTATCGTATTGAACATACATCATATAATATTCGATATATTCCTAAATCAAATTCAGATCTTGTTCTGTGTTACCAAACATAATTTATATTGACATCCCATCCTTGCACTGAATAAAACCCTCTCTTTAATCTTGTTTAATCTCTTGACTTAACAGATAAATTAACCTTTCCTCGAACTGAAAAGCTTTTTTGGGAGTGAATACCACATGCTTGGGAAATTTTATCTGTCAAAGTTGTCAAATAGTCATCTCGTTGGGAAGTGGATGTATAGAGTGGATAACCCAGGTAAGTCAAAGGGGAGAGAGAGCGATAGTCATGCAGCTGAGTAATGCCATTTTCGACCAAGGCACTTCGCCAAATGCCCGTGGTCACAAAGGGCTTGTCAGACAATGATAAAGCCTGAGTCTTGTGAAAATTAACCTGCGCATTAGATGCGAGTGAGTAGGTTTCTAAGTGTAGCTGTAGGCGAAGTAAGTCAGAAGAATTTTTGAGAAAGCACACTACACAATCTGCATAGACATAGCTCTTTCCAATAAAATTCAAAACCAAAAAAATTTTGGTGAAGATGCTGTTATATCCCAAGGAAATGGTACGCAATCCTCCATCCACAATCCCACTCATGAATCCTTCCAAGTCGCTACTTGGGCTCAGCGACTGCGTTCGTTTCAATGTTCTCCTTTTGAAGTTGATACAACTCACAGTAACACTGTTTTTGTTGAATGCAAGGATCGCTTTTCAATTGCTATCGATTTGGCTCCTTTGACTGGCCTTAATTTTTAGAATAAAAGTCTTAACTGTATCTTGCGAGACCAATTCCCGAGTGGTATTGGGCTCAGAGAGCGTAAAGTGGGTCGTCAACGATTTGTTGAGATCAACTTTCCCTCTGCAGAAGAGCGAAATCAGGCTCTCTCAAACCCTTTCGTAATTGAAGATCAACCTTTGCAAGTTAGCCGAACTTTGAACTCTAACGCTAACGTCGTTCGCATTGGTATCGCTGAAATCCCTCATGAGCGAGAGGCAATTTTGAAGCCCAAGCTCATTGATCTTCTGTCCCAATATGGGGATATTCTTGAAATTGGACTACGATATATTGAGGATGGTCATTGATTCAATGGTCGAGGCTTTGTCACCCTCAATCGGGAAAGACTAAGCAGTTTTTGCCTTTATCCTGCCAAATCCCTTCCTGGGAGAAGGATCATTCGCTCCGTTTGAGCTGGAAAAATATGCAGCCTGTGTGTGCTTATTGTCATGCGGATGATTACTTAAAAGCCAATTGACCCAAATTGAATCTCCGTCGTAAGGCCTGTTTTATCTGTGGGAGCTACGAACACCTTCGCGCCAAACGTCCTCAGGCATCTTAGAATACGAATAAGAAACATCCTCGTCAGAACGATTCAACTAGTCCTTCTCGTATCACTTTGGATGGTTTTTTCCCTTCTTCTAGTACATCACCTACCTGTTCTACCAAAGTCATCGACGAGATTTTATTCTCCACTGATCAACGGTTTCTCCCTTCTGAGTCTTTTGAGATTATGATGGAAACTGAAAAGTCTGTAAAACAACACCCAATCGGTGCTATAGACGAGCCTATTGCGGGCAACAATAATCAGATGGATACCGAATTGGTCGCTTCATCTTCTTCTGATGAAGACACGAACATGGCTGATATTGACAATTCGCCTTTTCAACTTTCATTAGATACAGGTTCTTCTTCTTCAGGTGAGGCAACTCATCACACTCGCTCCGGACGTCAAACCAAGCGTCCTGAGCGCTACAGTCTCTAATTATGAATAGTGACAATTACTCAGAGGAGAGAACTTGCCATTTAAAGATTGGTTCTTTCAATTAACGAACTGTTTATAAAATCTCTGATCCATCTTCTACTTCTGAATTCGTAAGATATCTTCGTTCTCTCTGGCGTAGCTTGTTACTCTTTCAAAAAACAGCTATTGAATCCCACTCCTTTAATTCTACTACTCACAATCTCAATCTACAGTCACAAGTTCATCAATCCATCTGGATTGCCCATTGCGATATAGTCAACCTACATCCCGCTTTGGACATGAAAGTCTTGAAACAGGCATCTGATGGTCGGTTCATACTCGTATCTGTTACCATGCCCGATATGCCTTCCTTCCATCCCATTTATATCCTCAACTTGTACGCCCCGGTTGGCACTGATGCAATAAGGAATGAATTTTTCCAAAATATGATCAGTGCATTAAATGCCTTAGAATCTAAAATTCCTGATCTCTTGGATTACTTGTTCATTGGTGGCGATTTTAACTTTTGCTTTGATCAAAATAGTAACCACCATACACCCAGAGGAACTCAACCTCATGATTTACTACAGCTGTTCAGATCCAGACTAGTTGACTGCCTGAATGATTCAGCTTCTTCAGAACCTTATTATCCGACTTTTAAAAGTACCCAAGGTATGCATATCTGTACTGATTACATGTTTGCCAGTCCTTTGATTCGACATAACACCATTGATGGTGATGTGTTGTACCTCAACCGTCGATGGACAGATCATGTCCTGCTATCTATTCAATATACCGTCGGATTGTCTTTGCTGGGTAAAGGACTATGGCGAGCTAATCCCAACATGGTTCGTATTCCTTCTTATGTCCTTAAAGTCAACTTGGGTATTGAATCGTATGCTACTCGCCATTTGGCAGCCACAACTTTTTCACCTCAACAATATTGGGACCGTCTAAAAAAGTTGGTAGCCAAGTTGACATGGAACTTTTGTCGCTTTCGCTCCCACTGGCGGGACGACCGCAATCGAATCCTCCAAAGTGAACGCAATAGCTGCTATCGCAATTACGCTGGCTCTGAGCTCTTGGATCTCTTTGTTGAATCGATCGAGAAAGAACTGGCCCTTTTACAGAAGGAATTGTCGGAGATTGCTTTATTGAAATCTGGTAAACGTTGGTTAGCCAACAATGAAAAATCGGCTGGATATCTCAAACGTACAGCTACAGCACGACAACGCCGTCGACATATTTTGCATTTAGTCCATCCAGATACCGGTGTAATTTGCACTGATCCTCAAAGCGAATTAAATGCAGCTGCTGATTTCTATCAAAATCTCTTTTCTACCGAGCCTACTGACAATAGGTGTATCGAAGACCTACTTGTCCACATTGACAAACCGATGGATGCACAACAGGCAAAATCTTTGATACAACCTCTCACTTTTGATGATATTGCTCAAGGTGCAAGGCGGTCGCCTAAGCAAAGCAGTCCCGGTCGAGATGGACTTCCTTATGAAATCCTTCATCTTATTATTGATCACCCCGCGTGTAAGAATTTGGTGGTTACCGTCTTCAACGACGCTATTCTACATCAACGATTTCCCGCGTCTTGGCTGGAAACTTGTATTGTTCTGTTGCCTAAGTCGGGTGATCTGTCCAATCTTGCGAACTGGAACCCATTTCTCTCATCAATGCGGATTGCATAATTTTCACCAGACCGCTCAACCAAAGGGTAATGGTGATTGCTGATGATCTAATATCCCCTTTTCAAGCAGGTTTCATGCACGGCCGCTATATTGGTGACCATGGTCAGACTCTGCGTTTGATCATGACTGACGCCAAACTCTCCAACTCTTCTGGTTTGGGCATTATGCTCGATCAACACAAAGCCTATGATCGTATTCATCCTGAATACTTCACCAAGGTTCTTAAGAAAATTGGATTTCCCGATGTCTTTGTTGCCACTATTTGCCAGCTTTTCTTTGCCACATTAATAGTAGTCGATGTCAATGGTTTTCTTTCTCGACCAATTGTCCAAAAACGAGGTCTTTGTCAAGGGGATGCCATCTCTCCCATCCTCTTCAATTTGGTCTTGGAGCCATTTTTGCTATCCGTATTACATAATGAAGCAATAACCGGATATGTATGTCAATCCAACAGCACCTCTTGCTCCATTCCAGCTGTACCCCCTTCATTAGTTAAGCTGTTGGCGTATGCGGATGATGTTATTATTTTTATCAATTCTAATGATGAGTTTACTGAAATTCAGGCGATGCTAACCGGCTATAATGCGGCTTCCAACTCATTGGTTAACTACAACAAATCTGTAGCCTTTCCACTACAAGGAAGTCTTCCTTCGACCTCTGCAATCCGTCACCTTGTTACAAACGAGGCAGGACTTCATTGGTTGGATTCTCATTCTCCCAACTACCTACGTTACTTGGGCTATCCTATTTGGGTCTCCAAAGACCAAAGGCAAATCTTCTGTCAAGATCTTCTGGCAAAAATAAAGGCTAGCTTTTATATCCACAGGCAGAGACAGACATCTATATATGGCCGCACACACATTGCTAATGTTCTGGTTCTCTCCAAACTCTGGCACGTTTTGCGTACTACTACACTTTCAGCTAGGATCTTAGACCAAATAGAATCCATGTCTTACCAGTTCTTCACTCATGATTTCTTCCCAAAGATTGCCAAATGTATACTGTATTTGCTAAAATCAAGAGGAGGAGTGGCTTTACTTAATATAAGGGCACAACAGCAAACTTTACAGATGCGATATATAGGATTGCTGCTATCAGAAAACGAGTTCTCACGAATTGCACATTGGCTCTTTTCTCTTTACACATTTTTGTTGTCAACAGCTTGCAATGTTCCATACTTTCTGTTGCCATTACCACCACAGCGTATAAGAGTTTTAGAAATATTCGAGTGAGGTTTTTCTGATTGAGGTCAATATTCAGCTTTTATAGACATGGCTGAATTGGCTTTTGAAATGATTAAAATAATGGATTTTTCTGTTGAAATGTAATGTAGAGACTTAAGGGAGGTTATTTTTTTTAATTTGAAGCTGATCTGAAGAGATGAGTTGATCTCGGTTTTTTTTAGATTTCAAAGACCATAAAATAAATGAAAAGACTAAGAAGAATAATCTGTGAGAAAGAGATTTGGCTGAAAAGGGAAACAAATAGCAGTGAAAATGAAGAGATAATCAAATGGGGGGGATCGATTTCAGATTTCATGCAAAAAATATGTACAAAAATGGTAAATGGGGGGATGGGCCAAGTGAGGTGAAACAGTCTGGGTAAAAAGTAAAGATGTATGTAAATTTAACTTAAAGGCAAAGAAGAGGTATTGGGAAGGTAATTCTGAAGTAAACTCAGATAAATGACGAAATAAAGATAGTAGGCTGAAGGAAAAGAAAAAGAAGCAAAAGCCATTAAAGTTAAAAAGTAAAAGGCTAAAGAGCCATTTTTTAATTTTTTGTGCAATTATAACAAGGTGTCGAAAGCTAAAGAAGTGTGAAAAAGTGTAAAAAATAAAATAGCAAGGTTGAGAGAAGGTGTTTGCTATTCTTCTTTCAAATTTCTAAGATAGTAGTACAAGAAAGTTACGATCGTGACTGAATGTCGATTTTGAAATCTCTCATCACCATCACTGAAGCAACATGAGCACATGGAGAAGAACCTTTTATTGCTGTAAGTGTCCCCAGACAAATAATGTTTGGTAAAATAAATAACAGACATTCCAGCAGCTAAATAAATAAAAAAACTACTATCATCTCTACATAAAATGAGATGATGTAGTTTGGGCTGAATTAAATCGCATTGTATGAGGGTAAGCAGTGTTTAAAAAAGCTGAAAAAGATAGATGCTGGAGTAAGATTATGAGCAACAACTTAAAGAGAAGTTTGAAAAGGAGAAAAGAAGCAAATGCTACTTTGAAGCAAGTTGTTGTGAACATTTAGAATCTATATACTGATTACGAAATAAATGATACAAAGTATTATTATACATACTATATCTGGACATAGAGTCTAGAATAGAACTAGAGTAACTGTAATAGATCAATGTCTACTTCATCTATCTATCCTTTAGAGATCGATTCTAATATGATGCTAACTTGAGAGACAAATTGGATCATATATCAAATAGACCAATTGGCTCTCGGGACTCAGGCCTTATCGATGTGGATAAACTATTGATATCAGCTATACCGAATCAGAATTGATGTGACAATGAAAATGACAAGATGGTGCTAAAGAATTTATTAAAACAATTTTTTCTATCTTACCATCTCAGATCAGCTATGACCTGAGAGCTGAGTAGACTGAATATCTGAGACATGGTCAATGATATAGTGTTCCGTATCCTCGATATTAAAATAGATTCCCTGATCATCTCTAGATGATAGAATCAGTTTATCCGACCTAAAAGATATAAATACCTAGATATTCCATAGCTATAAACGACATCTGATTTTTCTTTAATAAACCCATACGAGTTCTAAAGGATTTCTTTGTTTCTTCCATTACCTTCACAACACAAGTGAAAAGGAAAGAAAGAAAAGTAGTAACAATCACTACTGAATCACTATTTTATCCTCAGTTAATGACTCTCACTAAATAAGGATGGAATGTTTCATTATCATTTTCAAGAAGTGCTAGTTTTAAACATTGGAAGTCAATCTTGAGACTAGGCATATCAATTGTGTAGACAAAAAACTTCAAATACTCTAAATTAGGTATTTGACTTGATGGTGAATTAGAATGCCTAGTGGAGAAGTCATGAAAGAGGAACAGAAGGATCAATTTTAGGCTTTAAATGAATAATCCATTCACTTCTTTTATAGGAACAAACGAAAATTGCACATATCCATCGCAAAAGATATCATCAACAGATTTCAATACTTATGGTCAATGTTGTCAATAAACCAAAATTTACTTTTCGGATAGATCCATCATAATATGTCAATAATTAAAAAAAAAGTCCAACTAGCTATAATGCAATCCACCCCATAGATGCTTACCTCTCAATAAACATAATACTCTCTAAAGATCCTTTAATCATCCAAAGTGCTGTTGATATGTAATATTAATTCTTTCACTGAAAATAATGTTGACAATGATGGCATCTTTCTTTGAATAAAACTGCCAACTTTTACTAATAACTTTGCCTCTTAATTTCATTTTGTTATTGATAGGATTGATCTTTAGTAAATCAGATGTAAATTTGGCTAGAAGTTGTTATTTAGAGAGAGAAAGTATTGTCTTCAATAAACTGAAGTGATAAAAGACTGCTATCACAAGCTGGGGGTATAATCCGTAGGTCCAGGTTAATTCAATCAGAAATGATAATGACTCTGTACTATCTTCAAAGGTTTATATGTGTGTCAGGTAATCAATTGTAGAAATGGAACAATACCTTACCATGCTTCAAAAATTCATTGGGCTTCTTCATAAAACAAACATTTAACGGTGAGACTAATACGCTATCTATTTTCATGAAATGTTAGATTATAAAGCCATATGTAATACCATCGAGTTGCTTACCTTTACTTTGTATTAAGCGCGATTAAAAGATATCTCATCTTAGTGTAAGCATTTCTATCACTAATAATTTGGAAATAGTGCAATCATTAATTCGTTTTCAAGTGGTTTAGTGATGGCGTGTCTAAAACCTGCAATTGTCTGCTTTGTGATGGTAAGATGAGTGAATGTATGGTAAAGACTTGAGCTGCCCAAATTGATCGTGAGCAAACCTAAAAGATAAACCTCTTTCTATACAGATAAAAGAATGGATAGGTTAGCAATCATGTCGAATGACTGGAACAAATCACTTTAATCTAGTAAGAAAATACCGTCGAGATTCAGGAAAAAAAGGTGTAGTAATTAATAGAGTGAAGAAAAAAAAAAGGCGAGAAAAAAAAAGAAAACAGAAGAGACGAAAAAAGAGAGAGAGAGTAATGTTACCCCCATAAATAACACGGAACTTTGAAGATAATTTACTTTTAAAGTATGTCAGCTATCTTGATATGGGTAAAAAGAGAAAAGATCTGAAACATTTTTAGAAAATCGTCAATTAGAGTAGTGAATTTCCATCACTATGAAAAAGGTAAATGTTGATGATTTGGTTTACATCCTCTCTTTGCATCATACGTTTCAACCAAATATTAAATAGTGTCTAAGATAATGATGAATTTAGTTATCCTGCTAAAAGAATGAGATGTATTCAAAAAGATAATTACACTCGAATAGTTGAAAAAAAGACACAATCCTTAGATTTCAATAAAAATATCGTTTTGATGAAGCATTGATTTCATATGATCCGAATTGCTTTTACATATTAAGAACTAGCTAGAGTAGATATAGCCTGTAAGAAATACATAACCCTTTAGTTAAAAATTTTGACTTCTATGAGCACATGTTAGCTTTCTCGCTGCTCATCTGTTCTGCATGTCGACATCTTAAACTTACATGAGCATTCAAGATGGTAAGCCATCTTGGAAACGGTTGAAGAAAAACACATTAAAATAAAAAAGCATTCACATACCCTAGAAAGTGATTGCTTAGTTAACAAAAGTTAAAGATCTGGAATGTGATTGACCAGTTTCTTAAAGAGATACTTAAAAAAGGTTTACCTCTAAGTTAAGGAGATAGATATATGATGGTTAATGTATGCTCAAGACGATATACAATAAAAATAACAATTCAATGATACTAAACTGCTTATGAAAAAGCATTTGATTTCGAGTAAAAGTTGCTTCAAGCTCTCATAATGAAATATACAATTGTTCCTGGTTCTGATTATGATTTATAAAAACTGTTATTCCGAATCGTCTAAATTTCCTATTTACTTTTTTATACAATTCTATTTGAAGTAAATTTAACAATTTTATAAAGTAGCACAGTACCATTCAAAGTATTTGTACCACTTACAATAATGCCAAATCATAAACAAACTGCTTGTAAGGACATTTGCTCCTCAGTCAATAAGATCAACTGAAAGATTATCAACATCTATACTCATTCGATTGCTTTCCAGTGCTAAACCATCTGTGAGTTACTCTTAAGCAAGAGACATTTTGTGCGTCTAAGAGATCTATTTGTATGCTGCATTTTGATGGTTTTGATGTTCACCATATTATACTATTTTGGATCATTTGAAATTATCATAAAATGACAATACAATCAAACTGAAATTAGGCTCTTTCAGTGTCTAATTTTTAAATGGATTCAAAGGGTGTCATAAGAAGTATTTGTGTCAATGAACATTTACAATATATGAATGATCTTATTACATTTGGCTTCTGATGTGCCATCCTATTGTTATAGTCTATTATATCTCTAACAAGAGCGACACTATATAAAAGGGTTGCTCTTGATACATTTTATTTTTAAGCTAGTTACTTGTATGTTAAAAAATGGTTCATTCATATACATATATAATTTTGAGACAGCTTGACGCTTTGCTATCAACTTTTTTATAGATTCTACCTTGGTGTTTCTTAAGATCCACTTTACAAAAGCGTTCATTTAATTGATCACTAATAACATTTGTTTATGCAAATCCAAGACATTTTCCTTTTCAGTACTATTTTAGCTTGAATCTGTCAATGAAATCATACTTTCTTCCCATCACTGCCATATTTCTCATATATACTGGCCTTTTTTTTCAATCCCCCATTTTCTTTTTTTTTCTCTTTTTTTCATTAAATGCACAGCAAACGGTAAGCACTTTTATGTCTTTTTTCTTCTTTTTACAAATATCATATAATCCATCAACATCACTAACTCTTTTATTTCACAATAGCTACATGTATATCACCTTATCATGACAACATCTCAACAACTCGACTACACTTCTCTTCTTGTTTTTTTGCATCTTCCAACTCACCATCTGTATATATCTATTTATCATCCACTTTATATATACTTGCGTAGATACTCATCATTGACTTTGATAAACAATCCTTTATCCATGTCACACTCTTCTGTATTGCTTTCTGCCAACTCATCCATGACTCTTTTATCCAAACTGCCTGCTCTATACCATGCTGCTCAAACTTATACCTTTTTGATTATTTTCTGTATACCATCTTTTAAAGGGCTGCCTATCTGGATTGATGCGTCTTTTTCAAGTTACTCTTGCCTAAGGTCCTTCGATTTCTCCATTTATATGTTCAAGTGCTTTTGTATACATTGCGTCTACTAACTTGCTCTATTTGTAGCCATTGTCTTGAAACCCTTTGACAATCGTATATCTAATCGCCTACCATGCTTCCATCCTATGTCTGATTTATTCATGTCTATCCTCTTTCTTACGTGCACATGTGATCATTCTCTCTACTATTGCCACTGGTCATTGTCCTAAATTCAAGAGATACTTTTTCTCTCTACTATACCGTCGTTCAGGATACTTGGTCTCTTCTTATGTCGCCATCCCTTTACCTCATCTTCAAGAAATGCTCTTTATCCTCTTATTCTCCTTCCACTACTGAGGTCTGTGCTTTTAAAGGTTGCCGAATCTCTTTTTGGTTGAACTTGGGGTTCTTTCCAACTTTACTGCTTGTGCTTTACTTCTTTTTGTGTCTTCTCGCCTTTGCTCATGCTTACATCGGTGCTCCATCTCAGATGAGCTTCCCTCATCGCTTTGAATCTCTTGTGTGACAAGTGAAATACCGCTTCTAGATTATTTTGACTTGACTGTCTTACCGAATGAACCCCTCTTTATCAACTGTTTACTTCTGACTATTGCTCTCACTGTTGGCTGGACTCATGAGGTACCTAATCGCAACTAAAGGACACAATATGCTCATGACAAAGTACATGAGTAAAGGATCGCGTCTCATCTTTATTTTTTTTTTGTTTTTTAGACTTGCTATGTTATTTACTTTCTCCCTCTATTGTTTCTGACTCTTTTGTATACTGGTGACTAGTGATCTCTCAGTTGGTGTTGCTCATGACCTTGCATGTTGCTTCAAGATGGCTGTCAAGAAAAAAAAAATTTCGAAAAAATTACTCTTGGTTAAGGCTGTATATTTTTTCAAACGCAGCTACTGCAAAGCGATTAATGTGCTTACTGAAGGCTCTAATCATGGAAATTAATTCATTTCTGCTTCCTATACTGCTTCTTATGATCCCAAAAGGTACCTTTATCAAAGCCAGCCATGCCGATCTATCTGGATACACCTGATGCAGCATCCCTATTACAAAAAAGGAGATTTGAGCTACAAATCAGCCTAAAGAAGAACCCATATATAGCATATATTTGATTCAAATTAATAAAATTAAAGAAGCTTGATTTGCCCATAATACTTAAATAACCCAATCATATGCCAAGCTCATCCGAAAATTAAAGCGATACGATTAGCCCATTTATTGCTTATACTTCTAAAACTTGTTAAATCATTATTACTATATACTCTAAAGGCCATTTGTCACTATAACTCCCCTTTGAGACCTAAGCTAGATATGATTCGACTATAAACCACTCCTATTCAAAGTAAGCTCGTATAATACTTTACCCACGGCCCAATCCTTGTGTTTCTGCCCATTTTTCTTTGAAACCGCATTTGAAAAAAACAAATATTTCGCAAGGTTATTTCACATTTATTTGTGTCACTATATACACCCTCTACGCCGTGGTGTAGTTTGTAAAAAAGAAGATCTTAAGATTGATAGTTGCGAAAGTTGTAAGGAAATGAAGTTCGATATCACTTTTACTTTAAATCTTTTGTATTTAATAATTCTAGAATGGCTTCAAAACATATTAAGTCAAATATGTGTTTTATTGATATGCTTGGTTAAGATAGTTCAAACTAATTGTTTTATTCAAATTAAGTGAAATGGTAAGTAAGACAATAATGATAGAAAACCTCTTTGATTGAGATTTATTGAATGAGATATAACTAAGAACCTCTCTGCTTTTTGTAGGTTGCCAATACTAAGCTATTTAGATGTAAGAAGACTATAGACTTGAAAGTATAAATTCAACAAATGTAAACCGAACCTAGCTTTCTTTAATTTCAAACACTACAATCATTGTGTGAATGAATTAGTATATAGTTATTTCTTCTCTGATTTATATACAATCGAAAAGAAAAGAAAGAGTGAACAAAGGAAAGGAATTCATTGCTGATGGGCAATAATTAATATCATAAAAAGGCTTACAAAGTAGGAAGCTTATTTTCCTTAGAGCAGTAAATGCATTAGTTTTACCCTTATTATAGACGATAGAAATTGAAGTGAGTTAGTAAAGTTACAAAAAGTCCACCATATCTGTTTATCAAGTTAAGAGCGTATTCTGAAATTGAAGTGGGAGCATTATATTCCAATGGCAATTATCAGGTACAACTATTGTGTTGAATAAAAGTCTGCTTTAATGTGATTCCGTCGATTTCTCAGTTGACTTCATCGAGTTGTTGCGTGAGCAGGTGAAGCCTGAAATGAACCAGAGAATGGAGGGTAGCTCAGTAGGTTCATAAAGCCAATGCCGCTTGTACTCTGTTCTCATGTACTTTGAACTTCGTTTGGAAGGAACGAAGATGGGCAAGGCATCTCAGAGAGTACCTGAACTTTTCTGGCCAAGCTACTCAAAGGATGCCCGCTCAAGAAGCATCATGAGTTGGGCAAAGGAATACCTTGAGCTCAATGATCTCTCCGATCATAGCCAAGGTGCTCACACCAAAAGGCAATCCTTCTTGAGTCACAACGACGTAAAGATGCAAGTTGTTGGATATATGCAGAGAACAAAGCCTGCTGAAAGATCGCTTGTGGCCATCAAGGACTTCATTGAAATTGAAGTAATCCCTTCTTCTTTGGGTGTGCCTGGAACTGTTGCCATCTCTACCATCAGCAAGTACTTGCATGAATGGGGCTACTCTTATGGCAAAAAGAAGGGCCTCTTCTTTGATGGACATGAAAGAGAAGATGTGGTGAAATACCGCAAAGAATGGGCTCTACGAATGGTAGACTACATGCGTAGATCTGAGTTCTACGAAGAAGATCAAAAAGAAAATGCTCTTGTACCAGTTCTTTTGTAGGGTGAAGAGAAGGTTGTATTCGTCACACATGACGAATCGACCTTTCACGCCAACGATGACAAAAATGACATTTGGAGTTTGGAAGGTGAATCTTTCATTCGCAAAAAGGGGCCTGGATTCTCCATTATGGTAAGTGAATTCCAGTGCCCCTGTCATGGGACGATGAAGTTGGGTTGATGGACCTCCCGTAAGCTTTTCAAAACTGGAGAGAGTAGAGACGGTTGGTAGACTCATAAAGACATGGTCTCTCAGCTGGACTATGTCATTGGGCTGTTCGAAAACTTACATCCCATCTGCCGAGCTGTATTCCTGTTTGACAACAGTTCAAACCATGGTGCTTACAGTGATGACGCATTGGTTGTAAGTCGTATGACTCTCAACGAGAAACCATGGTCTCTGACTGATAAATATCAGTTCAGAGACACAACCGTCAAACTCTCGATCGGTGAGCTTCATCATTAGTCATTTTTTATGAGAAAGAAATCTCTTTTCATGACTTCAAAAGCAGACCCAAAACCAAACGAGTCCGATACTTTGAAGGTAAATAGCACATGTATTTCCGAAGCAAACTCTTCTAACATCTTTACGATAACAGGAATCAAACGAATTTCTAAAGAACGAGGCCAATGGCACGGTGACCTTAAAGGCAAGGTATGGAAACTTCGTTGTGGTGCCGCTGAGCCAGATTTGAAGTCTATGTGCTGCGCTTCCCATTTCCTGGGAAGTAGAGTGGATTTTGCAGCTCAAAAGACTGCTTTGCAAGAAGCAGTAGAAAATGCTGGCCACATTTTCGAGCTCTATCCAAAATACAACTGCGAGTGCAATTGGATAGAGATGTATTGGGGATTGGCCAAGAGAGAGGCTAGATTGAGATGTGATTACACATTCAAATCTCTCGAAAAGAACATCCCCATGTTTTTGGACAATGCAGGAGATGTCAAGAAAATCCGAAGATTTTTTCAGCGTTGCATGAACTATATCGAAGCATATAGTAAGCACGACGATGGCAGAGAAATAGCAAAGGAGTTAAAGAAATTTGTGGAAAAAAAATATTTGTCCAACAGAAAAGTGAGAGCTCCTTAAGACATTTAAAAGTTGAAAAAAAAATACACTTAATGATGGATTGCTCTCAATTATGATTTAATTATGCTTCTCAAAGAAAAGAAATCCCCAAAAAGATTGACAGGTCGTTTGATCGATCCATACCAAAAGCAAAACAAAAGAGTCCTCAAAAAATGAAACATTTTCTTGTTTTTGTGGTTTTAAGTTCACAGGCAAGTTACATAATTTTTTTAGAGATTGTATCAGTCAATCGAGGAGAGTTAAAGGGTTTTAGAGAACATCAAATACTGTGTTTCTATAACAAAAACCATATAGTAAAATAGTTCTAAGGAAATCATCAACGTTGTTCGTCATTATGACTACATACACCACAAATGCAACGAATACAATAATTTTATTGGTTAATAACTCATTTCAGACCTCCTAAAACGTGAATCAAATTTTACCCTTTTCTTGAAACCTAAAACATGATTGAAGCTATCTAGTTTTATCAATTGATTAAACAAAAGGTTTTTTGATGGATATGAAGAGTTTATTGCTCTATGCGCGTGCTTTCTTTTTCACATAATGTATTCCAACAAAGTCGTGCCTCTTACTAAAGCATTAGCCAATTATAACCTTAACGTATTACATGATTTATGAGTCATATTCTGTGCAACGATTAGAGTTTAGCAGTCCGGAAATAAATTTTCATGATCAAAGCAAACTAGTTCTTTATTAAAAATGCTTATAAATGAGACGAACTTATATTCCTTCAGAAAACCATGTGACAGTAGCCAAAACATCATTGACCTGACCAACATAGCTTTCTAGCATCTCTAGCGGCTTTTTGTGTATAGTTTGCTCATAATTAATCAGCCTGCTTAAGAGTCTATTGAATGCCCGATGCAGTTCCATCGGGAACTCCTTATTTGCTTCTTTGTATAGCTTCTCATAGTAAAAATAACAACAGTCTCCAAGGTTTTCTAAGCTATTCAAGAAAAAATAATTATCTTATCATAAATATACAACTTTACTCCTTACCTAAATTTTTAAGGGATATATTTTTTTAAGTTCCTCTTTTAATAAAAGAAAAAGCTTTGTGAGAGCATAGTAAAAAGCCGGTAGAGGCGGAAGACCTTCTTCTTTTTTCCAATGAATCGTCTTGTTATAGATTGCAGTTATTTTTCTCTTAGCTTTTATTGCCAAGTAATTCTTTTGATAATAACGTTGGTCGCGATTCATTTTAATAAAGGAAAGGAAAGAAACTGAAAAGTCTCAAAAGATCGCTTGAAATTAAGATTTGCTGAGTTTGTGCGTCTTGTTTCAAACACATGTTGACAAAGTATTAAACTTATTACAAAAAAAAAAGTTCCTTTGTATAGTGAATGTTAGATTGTTTCTTTTTAAGTGTCCTTGAATCTTACTTGAAGATATGCGTACTACTGCCATCAGATTAAGTTGTGCGTACTAATCAAATAAGCTTAACGTTATGCACACTTTAAGAATATTTAACAAATACGCGTAACATTCAAAAATTTTGAGTGTTACGCGTTTGTTTGAATTAAATTAAATTTACGCGAACTGCTCGAAAAGTTTGCTTATTTCACATTACATTAATTATATTAGAACAACACGCATATTATTTACCATCTATAAATAGTTCGCGTACTTTTTACAACCAAATAGAAGTATGCGTAATATCAACAAATTGTAAAAACTACGCGTACAATTAATAGCTTTTTAATAATTGCGGAGCATTCAAATTTTAACAATAGTATGCATATCTTAATTCGACAGTTGTAGTACGCGTATTGTTTGTTTCATATTTATAGTTTGCGTATCAATTCTGTCAAAATCGTTTTGTGTCTTCCATTTATATTAGACAACATGCGCAATTTTTGTTTGGACCGTAGAAAAAAAGGTTAAGATATATTTTGGATATTATATGTGCGTATATATATTTTAAAATCATTCTAATTCTAACAAATTGTCCTCAACAACTATCTCGCCTTCATCGATAAGTTCAATAAGATCGACAAGTGGTTCTTCGATACCGGTTGAGGGCAGCAAAGTAGGGAAAAACTGAGAAATAGTTAGTTGATCAAAATCAACATCTTCTGTATCAACTAAAAGAGAAAAAATATTTTCTGTTATTAAGTCTCCACTCGATTGTAAATTAGAGACTTGCTTTAAAAGAGTTTGTGGAACAGTCAACTTAACGATATTTGCATTGCAGATATCATCAAGCAAGCATTTAACGCTGCTGAGTCGACACTGCAAATGTAGTTTACGTTTTTGTAACACAAATTCTGTTCCTTGATCTGAGATGGAAACAACACCGAGACTTTTGGTTGCATTTTCACAATCAAGATCTTCAATACTCAGGCTTCTGATCAACCTTTTAGCTTCGTCCTAATACGAAGAATAAGAAAGAGAAGTCAGTAACAATGGTAACCGAAAAGCAAAAAAGCAATGGCTTACAATCAAAATTAATCTCTTCTATAATTCTCTTAAGCGTCAAAAAGTCCTTGATTCCAGTGCTCAAAGAAAGCTTTTTATTAAGTCCTTTTCTTCAAATCTTCAATGGAAATTCCAAAAGATAACACTTTCTTCTTTCTTCTTCAACTTCTTTTCAAATTCGAACAAATTTTAGTTTTGAGCAAAAAACAAAGTTTCAGGTAACTTACCATAGTGAAGATCTACCTGCTCGTTAATGCTACTGATTAGCAAGGTCACATCTTTCTTCAGCGAAGCAAAAGATTGCATCATCCTGGCAGCAAGGTCAGTTCCTATTTTATCGCACGGCGGGTTTCAATACAGTTCCTAATTATCCATGTATAACATCATTGATCATACCTAATGTACTAGGGCGTCACATTTGCTGGTTTTCGTGCAGAATCATAAAGGCCAAAAGATCAAGAAGATCATTCATTGCGTCTATCTTAATCTTTCGAGCCTGTTCGATGTGTGCTGCTAACAACGGGTCCTCCAAATTGTTAGGGCGACGCACACCAAACTTTGCTTCGAAAGCCTCCATGTAGTCCTTCAGCTGCTTCTTGCTTTTTTTTTATAATAGAGCTTTGTACGCTCTTTTTTATCACATCAGATGTGCTTCGATGTATAGCATTGAGTGTCCGTTTTTCTGCTAAGTCGATGTTTTTCAACTTAAAGAATGTAGCGACAGCTTTCAAGTAAAGAGACTTGTCATTGTTGCCCAAAGAATTGGCTACAGCAGTGGCTTGGAACTGCTGCAAACCCTTACCTCTAAGCTTAATAAGCATGGCCTCGGAAAGTTGCTTCCATTGAAATTCCAATCTTTGGAACTCGTTTATGCTCATATTTAGTTATTGAATGCTGAGCAAGCATTCTTTGTATTTCCTTCTGATATGGCCAGCTTCGAGTTGATTGTGATGAGTATCAAAATAAGCGATATATCTATGCTTAGTCAACTTACGAGTCTCTTTCATCTTTTCTTCTGCATAGTAAATAGTAGCATCAGTCAAAAGCAATTGACGTCTGTCTTTTGACATTGAGCGTGTCATTGCTATGAATTGAATGGTGTACGACCAGAAGCGTTCAATGCCTTCACCATCTACTCCTCGTGATTAGCATTAAGTTTAAGTATAAAGTTTCAATTCGATATTACCTGTTAATCCAAAATGGTCGATGTATTTTGGATTATACTGCATTTGACAATGCATGTTGTGGGCAGGTGCATGAAAGATAAGCACTGCATAATGGGTGTTGCAGGAGGCCAAAGAAGGAAACGCTTTCTGATAAAAAGAATGTTAAGCTTAATTGACAAATGACAGCAGGGTTTTGCATTGGTTTTCTTCAATTTTTTTTTGCTTAAGCATGCAATATCATACAGGATAGACACTTCTTTTGGTCGTGTCTTCAGAAAACTCTCAACAAATGCAAGGGCATACTTGCGACTAGGAAAGGCAGACGATAGCAAGATTATTATTTATTTGACATTGTAAATACATCGCTTACTCTTCACCACCTTTGATATCAAAGAAACTAATTAGGGCTCCATGACGAGCACAGCTCATTGCAAAAACACCGTTTACATCATACCTGCCGTTGAGTGTGCGTTCGTGTTTCTTAACAGCCTTGAACTGGCTGTCAAGATCCTCGAATGAGCACTTGATATGCTTTCTAGAACGAGCATATCGATGGCATTTTAAACAAAATTTACCTCAACTTCTTCATTGTCATCATCTTCATACTTTTTGACATCAAGAGAAGTTCCCCAAAGTTCTTCTTCTTCTGCAGTTCGAATTCTATATTGAGCAGCAGATGAATTGGATTTTCGCTTCAACTGGAAATTTCCATCCATTGTAACCATTTTGTGTTCCGATGTCTAAAATAGGTAAGGGGACAATACAATGAGTAAATCAAGTATCTGATATTTTGATATGTCCATACTTCGCAACCAAAACAGGTGATTGCCTTTGCAAGGCAAAAAGTTTTTACAAAAAATTCATTTACCAAAAGCATCATGTTTTGGTAAATGGAGTACGAATTTTTCAGCAAAACCTTCGAGATAGCAGAATACTACAAAATAGTTAAAGAACTTATTGTCATAGGAAATATGAAGAGTTTGATATTTACTTCACCGTTAAAACCTGCTAGTTGCAGGCCGAATTCATTTATCACTCCTGTAAAAGAGTGATTTGACACCCCAGCAGCCATTTTGAGTTTATGCAAAAAGCTTAATAACCCAAAATGAACTGTTAAGAGGGGACTTTTTGTTGAACCTGGAAGCAATTGCATAACCATCAAGGTCTCAAGCAAGTTTTTGCAATTGCAATATTCAACATTAGCAACAACGTTGTCTGATTGAAGTTTTATATAAGCACCACGTAAGAAGAATAATTCAGAAAACTTACTGAACATAAAAAAGCACCTGATTTATGCTGAAATCTTTATCTGACAGGAGCATGGCGAGTTGAATGATAGAGGTTTACTCAATCAAGGGTCAGGCTCGCCATACAATCAGAATGATTCAAGATAGCACTTGATCATGACATCCTTCTTATAGTTCCACTTTTGTTGGTTGTCAACACGAATGCTTTTAGAGCTCCAAAGCTCGCTTTCATCAATTCGATATTTTCTCTCTGATGACATAAAAAAGTCAACAGTGTAATCGTTACCACTGATGTTTTCATCAAAAACACCAGTATCGATTTCAAAATCAATATTAGCATTAGAAGCCTCAGATACTTCTTCAATTGCAACAGGCTCATGTTGCACGATTTCTGTCTGTTCGGCTTCAAGCAATTGCTTCTGTCTCTTTGCTTAAAAACTTTTCAATCTCCTTGCTTCTTTCTCTGCTTTCAACAATGGGTCTAGTATACTATCTAATGGAGCAAAGCCATAGATATCCATCTCATCGGTAGGGTCAGCTTCATAGTAGTACTCATTAATAGCGGGGTGAAGTTCTTGTTTTCTCTTGTTCTTTCTGGGTCTACTCATCGTTTAAATTTAGAAAAAAACGGGCAGTTCTGATTTATGCCTCACTTATGACTACTTATCTTAGAAATCTCGGCCAATCAAAAAAATTTTTAGTGGGGTGTATTTAGAGTTGGATTTGGGATTCGGGATTACCGATAGCTGAGCGGTGACTATAGTGTCAAAAAGTGGAACTGTACCGATGTCCTATCGGCTTTAAAAATTGAAGTGGGTAGAAGTAAATTCACGAACGATTATATTTCCTTGTAACTTAAGGAATTTAAACACCGTTTGTGGCTTGCAAAAATCTGTTATTTAGAAAAATGGCTGAAGATTCTGATCAAAATAATTGCTAAGTGTTTTTGAAAGAAAAAATGTTATATTGTTTATTGGAGAAAAACGACTATTGTCTTTGTGTGTTCATTCTAGTGAGGCTGTTGTATTTATCCATGAATGCTTGCAAGGCATTCAAGGATGTTTGCATGTTGCTTTTTAGAAGTTTTGCTTCTTCAAGTGTTGTAGAGTTTTGGGCACTGAGCAGATCGTTTCTGTTATGGTACAAAATTGATACAATACTATTTGTTTGAGAGAGTTCGTATTGAATTTGTGAAGGCTTTTCGGCAACACTATCGTGATTTTGTTCAATGATAGGAGCATCATTAGAAAAGATGTTGATAGTAGTGGGTTGAGGGAAGCCCAAGTGAGGAGCATGAAGCTTCAACAAGTACAAATGTTTACACAGCCTTTTGTTTTTTGGAAATAGTAGCATGTACAGCTTCTGATAACTTAGTCGTTATCAATTGAAGCAGTGTACAGCACATCCTCAGAATTAAATGATTGAATCATATAAAACTTTTCTACCTCAGCATCACCTTCTACTTCAACTTCTTCTTCAAAGAATGTAACCATTCTATTTCTCATTTCTTCTGGAATTTTTTCAGCTTCCAACTCAACTCTTCTTCTTTCTCTTTAATCACGGGTCATTGCACCTGTGTTTTGCAAGATCCTGATCTTCTCCTTCTCAGGATCGTACTTAACTTCTTCGGTCAAAACATAGACCAATCGATCCAATCTCTTGTTCCTTGTTTGGAAAGGTAGTTGTTTAATGTATGTAATGTGGAAAGACAAGGGATAAATTCTGTGAGAATTTGTGTAGACTTTTATTTATGAAAAATAGAAGAAGGAACTAATAATCTAATGAACTTGATGCCTATTTATACTTGAATGAAGCGGACAGTTAATCTTGCTGAAGGATTGATAATTTAATTGAAAAGAAATTTCTTTTGACAGGACTTCTTTGTACCTGACGATTTATGATCCCGACTAAGCTTAAATAAGAAAATAAAATAATTGTAATAAAGGAGCAATACGATTTAAGTGCTATGAGCATGGTTTTGATATAGCTATTGTGTGAGAGTGACAATAATTGGAATCTCCATTTATTTAGCTATTTCTATCTTTCAGTGCGAGCAGGTCTATAATGAGATCCTTGTCTTCACTACTTCAAGTATGATTCTGCTTTATTATGTGAGTGTCCTCAACATTCCTGCTTCTCAACAAACACCACAGCGCAGAGGAGTTTCAAAAACTCAGTAATTGAGTCTAGGATAAAATAAGTGATTTTAAACTCACTTTGCTTTTGAAGGTTAGCTATACAGAGAGAATAAATGATGAAAGGGACAGTTTTTTTTGTCGGAGTGTGATATAAAGGATAATGGGAGGTTAGTTTTCGAGTTTGAAGCTGATCTGAGGAGATGAGTTGATCTCGGTTTTTTTTACATGCCAAAGGCCATATGATAAATAGAAAGACTAAGAAAAATAAACCATCCACCCATTGTAAAGTTTTTGTTCTTACAAATATTTCAACCAATGAAAACGTCTTTTTTGCGCATTTCGATATCCTTCTCGCTAAGTCTAGTTCTTGTTTTTCTCTTCAGTAGTTAACGTGCCTTCAGTTTTAAAACGGCGAGAATTAAAAATTGTTTCAAGTTTTCCTCTTCAATTTTTTTTGGTTTTATAGAGGGATCGAACCCATGACCCAAGAACAAATTTACATATTTTCAAACTTTTTTATTATAAATCTTTAGGGATTCTAACTTTTCGGTGAGAAAGGTATCTCTTCTCAACGAACTTCTTGATATCAGCTGCCACTTCTCTCCCGCGTTCTTGCTTGCTGTATGCTTCGATATAGTTCATACAGCGCTGAAAATATCTTCTTATTTGAGCAATATTTCCAGCTTTGTCCAAGAACGCGGGAATATTCCTTTCTAAAGACTTAAATGTGTAATCACATCTAAGCTGGGCTTCTCTTTTAGCCATACCCCAGCACATTTCAATCCAATTGCATTCGCAATGGTACTTGGGGTATAGCTCGAAGATGTGGCCAGCATCTTCTACAACTTGTTGCAAAGCAGTTCTTTGAGCAACAAAGTCAGGTCTGCTACCTAAGAAGTAGGCAGCACAGCACATAGCCTTCTCGCCAGGGGAGTCTTGTCCACACCGAAGTTACCACTGCTTGCCTTGAAGATCGCAGAGCCATTGACCTCTTTCTTCAAGGGTTTTCTCAATACCTAATATTTGCAGTTTGATAGTCGTGTGATTATAGCTATTCAGAGTTATTTACCCTTAAAATGTCTGACTTTTTTGACCTTGGGTCGGCCTTTTGAGTCATAGGAGCAGATCTTCTTCTCATAAAAGAACGACTGGTGAAGAAGCTGACCAGTCGAGAGCTTGACAGTTGTGTCTCTGAACTGATACTTTTCAGACAGAGACCATGGTTTCTCACCGAGTGTCATCCGGCTTACAACCAATGCGTCATCGCTGTATGCCCCATGCTTTGAGCTGTTGTCAAAGAGGAATACAGCTCGGCATTCAGGGTGCAAGCTTTCAAACAACCCGATGACATGATCCTTGAGTAAGGCAACCATGTCTTTGTGAGTCCACCAACCATCTCCACTCTCGCCAGCTTTAAACAGCTTACGAGAGGTCCATCCCTGAATCCTCATCGTTCCATGACAGGGACACTGGAACTCACCTACCATGATGGAAGAATCAGACCCTTTCTTTCGAATGAAGGATTCACCCTTCAGACTCCAGATGTCTTCCTTCCCATCATTTGCATAGAAGGTCGACTCGTTATGGGTCACAAAGACAATCTTTTCTTCACCGTCGTTCAAAACAGGTTCCAGGATTGTCTCTTGGCCATCGCCTTCGTGGAACTCGGATCTACGCATATAGTCCATCCTACGAGCAGACCACTCCTCACGGTACGCCACAACATCCTCTCGCTCATGACTATCAAAAAACATGCCTTTCTTCTGCTTGCCATAGGTGTATCCCCACTCATGTAAGTACTTGCTAATGGTTGAAATACTTACGGAGCCAGTAACACCTAGGCAAGAAGGCACGACTTCCTCATCAATGTATCTCTTGATGTTTACAAGAGAACGCTCAGCAGCCTTGGCCTGCTGGATGTACTCCAGAACCTTTGACTTGATGTCGTTATGGCTCAAGAACGACTCTTTCATGGTAAGAATACCTTGGCTGTGATCAGAAAGATCACCATGCTCAAGGTATTCCTTGGCCCAGCTAACTATGCTCTTGGCTCAATAGTTCCTGGAGTTATCAGGCCAAAGGAATTCCGCAATCTTCTGACTAGCCTCACCCTTCTTCAACCCCTCCAAACAGTTCTCAAAATATCTGAAAACCGAGATGAGTCTGAAAACGTTGTAGGAGTCCAATGAGCTTCCCTCGCGCTTCTTGTTCATTACAGGCTTGATTTGCTCATGCAACGCTTCCATTGACTCATTAATCAGGAGGAGTTCTTCTTGAGGGTGAGTTAACTGCTTATTGTCATCCACATTTGCTGCTTCGACTCTACGCCGCCACTTGGTGGTTCTAGAGTCATTAGAGTAATGACCCTTTCTCTTTCTGATGCTTAATCCATCATCTTTCAATTCATCAAGAGCAGAGCTGCTGATATCTTCCTCCCATGCTTGCCAATCTTCAACAGTCTCGACAACTTCAGTATCGACATTCTCAGCAACTAAAACACTGAGTTCTTCATTTTTTTCCATCTTTAACCATCTTCCGTTGCTATCCTTTTTCAAAGAAGCAGTTCTTGATTTTTTTTTACTTGTAAAGGGCATTGTGATATTGTTAAAAGTGAAAAAGAAGTCGAATTTCTTGACCCGATACCTGTAAATAATTATTGTTGTTACACACATTAAGGAACACAAAACAAAACTTCAACAGGTTTTAATTGGCTAGTCGGTGTTTGTATTTTTAAGTATCGAAAAATTAATTTTAAGCCCTGTAAAGACCTTGTTTCAAGATTTGGGCTTCTCATATACCTCCCAGCCAAAATTTTCGGGAACCGACAAACTTTGAAGAGTTTCACTGAAAAACTTTTGCAGGCAAAAAAAAATCTAAACTTTTAACAATGTTCTAAAACATATTTAAAACAACATTAAAAGGTCAGATTTTGTTCTTGCCTGCAAAAGTTTTTCTGTGAAGCTCTTCAAAGTTTGATGATTTTTTCGGCGTTTTAAGACTGAAGACACGTTAGCATCGTCGTATTGTTGATATTGCAAGTAAATAATAAAAAAAAACCAATATGACCAAAATGATAAATGTAATGTAAGAAAAGGAGTTTTTTTATTGAAAGCAAAATTGAGCTCTATACTACTTCTACAGTAACACCAAAGCAAACCCGAATACCTTAACCCGTCGGGTACCCGACGGGTGACTCGACTCGTAACTCGACTCGACTTTAGATTTCTGGCAAACCCGACTTTTTGTAAGTCGAGTCGAGTCAAACCCGACCCGTACCCGACAGATTGCGATTCACTTTGTAAGTAGACAGATTGTTCTTTTCGATGTTGTCCAACATAAAGAAAAGAAACAATAGATCTCTTGAGAATCTTCTGTCTTTCATTTAAGCCGGGCCTTTGTGTATCCGGCTAAAGATTCACTGTTAATTGTTGCCTTAGAGATACCTCCGTGGTTTTCGAGAAGGCGCTTGTTCTCTTCTGTGGGCTTGGACAGGAAATAATGCCCGGTACATGTTTTATAAATGTGGGGAAACACAAGCGCCAACATACTAGGATGCGAACTCCTGATATTTTTGCCATTAATGTCTTGACCAACAAACAAATCACAAAAGTCAACATCGGAAGCTTGAGGATTGGGATTCCTACCAGGAAACAAACTGTTGTGAAGCCATCTTATTTGTCTATCATTTCTGATTCCAACAAACCTCATGTTTTCTTTCAAATGATAATTGACCAAAGAATAGGTCAATGGCTGAAGATCATATCTTGCCAGCAAATGATGAGTTGCTTGCAATGCGGTATATGCTGCATAAACCCTCTTCTTGTTGATTTCTGCAGGATCCTACGTTGGTAGTACAGTCCCAAAGTTCCAGAACAGGCCATGGTTGTAAACTTATAGTTGTGAGTTATCCAAAAGGAACCAGAAAGTTCATAATGACCTATTCTTCCGGATGAAGAACATTTTCTTGTAATTTGAGACACAAGCTTCACAAATGAGATAACTGAGCGCTCACGATATTTGAGGCTTTCTGTTTCTGTCACAATATCGCATTTAAATTATAAAGAAATTAGTATTTTCTGAGTTTGATAAAATATAGTAAACACTTGCCAGGGTATTTATAGACAGGTAAATCAGATTCCTTTGTAATGGCGTTTACAAACCATAACTTTGCCATCTTTTGTCATTGGTTGTAATTTCAAGCGTGGCAGTTCTAGTTCTCGGCGTTACAGATAAGGCGAAAGTTCTGCTGTTCAGGATAGAGAATTTCCAAGCAAACAGAACAAAAACCGTTGGGAGTTTTAGAAGCAAATTCCTGAAATTTCTTGATTTGAGATCTCTGAGTGATTGAGAAAGAGTTCAAAGAATTATCTTGAAAACGAAATCTAGAAGTAAATTCACGGATAGCGACTGTAGAGGAGGACATTGTATTAAATAATATAGTTGAAGAAAAAACAAAAATGTCTGCTTTATATAGATGTTTGAAACAAAAAAAAGTGATACTAAGTTAGGATGCGCGAAAGTATACTTATAAGCAGAAATGCCACACATGTATGTGCAACTAAATATACAGTGATGGCCACAGGTTTAGCATGATAATGGTATCATGGGACCATAAAGCAAGAAAAGCTTAATGCGATAGTACAATGTAAAACAATTATTGACTACTTGTGTAATCTAATAAAATTGATAAATAGCAATGCTTTATTCAACTAAAAGAAATTAAATATACATTGATCCAGAAGGGACGAAGAGATCAGAGGGAAACGGAATATCATTGTTCATAAGCTCAACAAAGTTATTTAAACTTTCAGAGAGAAGATCAGTTCAATTGATCTTTGGGTTGGCACCCTTCTCTACCACCTTACGCTTGGAAGACTTGATCTTGGTCTGCCTTTTCTCGTTTTTTTCGTTGGAGACAACAGGATTGCAATCATTGGCGATGAGTTCTTCGTCAACTATGTAGTTTATAACGTGAGTTTAGACTTTTTAGATCAACAGAAAAAGCAAAATACTTACCAAGGTCTTCATACAAGTCCTCCAAATGATCGGCAAATGCCTCCTTGATGGAGTTGTTGAAGGTAACATAGTTTTTGTTGTCCCAGTTCTCCCAGGTGTACTTGAACAAAAGAAACTTTAATTTCTTATATTCCCGACCAGAAGGGGCAACAGTTTCATCCATAGGAATGACTCCTAAAGGCATAGCAGCCCCAAGGATCGTTCCATCAAAGTTGAGCTCGCGAATTGGCGAGACAGTCTCAACACCTACACGGGTACTTGCTTGAGGTCTGGTTGAATCATCAAACATATATGCCGAAACATTTAAAAATCCTATTGTGTCAAACTTGTCAATCTACAAATCTATATAATTAAAAACATAGAGCCGTTTGTAACTTTTTTTACACGCTTTCTAATTTCTCAGTCACAAATTAAATTTGAATCTCAGAAAACTGATTAGCCTTAGACAGCAACAACTTACAAGCGTTAAACCTGCTGGGAGGGGGTATGGGGGAGGGTCGTCCCTCCCCCAAGCGCGAAGCCATCAGTAGTCAGGATCAGTAGAGTAAGCCTTAGCTATCTGGGAGGGGGTTTAAGGGGGAGGGTTGTCCGTCCCCCTCACGCGAAGCGAGTATGATCCTCTCAACACTCAGTATACTAGAAACATCGCAAGAAAATTGAGTAATGAATCTTCTATGAGGTATGATTGCGGTTAAATGAGATGTATTTGCTATCATTGTGTTGCTTTGATGTGGATTAGGGAAAGATTTTTTGGCATTATTAAAACTTAAACTGTGTTATTGTAAGGATAAGTCAATTTTAAGTCCTTTGCCACTAGAACCATTATAACTTGCAAATCTTCTCAGGCGGGCGCTAACCCTTCCAAAGAGTTTCAAAGTGTATTGGAACTTACATTTAATGTTTGAGCATCACTTCAGTTGTTGCAAACCTTGATCTGTACTTTGCTATTAATTAAATTGGTTCCTACACTTTCCAAAATCAGGACAGTCCATATCATTCGATTGATCTGCTATTCCCTTAGATAATTCGAGTCTTAAGTTTAGATGAGTTTTTATTTTTAAAAGCAAGCATGGATTGTTGCTTTTGAAAGACTCACTCATATTTGATCCCATCTGACTTAGTTATGAACTAATTATTAGGGTAAGCTCAAGTCTTTTTCGCTGCCCCGGGACACATGTTTTTTTTACCAAAGCGACGGTTTAAAATACACGAAGCGCAGCGAAGGGGTTATTTTATACCATAGCAAAGGTTCAAAAAAAATATGGGTGGGGCCCCCACATTGATATTCTCATCGGATTAGTTGGCCTGCGGCAGCACGAGCATGTTGCAAAGCGAAGCGTTCTGAACCATAATGAAGGTAAAGAAAATTAACCATAGCGCAGCGGAGGTGTTAATTTTATTACCGCAATGGAGGTTTAGATTGCAAAATGCTTTCAAACTAACAAACATTTATTACGTTTAAGCTGCTGGTTTGGTGGGTGGTGGGGGTGAGTTGAGGGGATGGTTTGGGGGGGGTAAAGCCGCCCTCCGTTTTGCGAAGCAAAACCGGCGGCTGGTACTTTTTATCAACGGAGATCTCTAAAAATAAATCCCCAATGATTCTGTGGGTGAAACCTTTTCTGAAAAATCTTAGAAAGTAAAACATCATGGGATAATTGTTGTTGTTAATCATGAAGTTGATCTTCAGACTAAAGTCAGAATCTTTTGCTTCCAAGGTGATGCTTTGTGCACTAACTATACGGATAACAGCGTTTTTAGAGAAAGCAACAGCACGATCACAAATAGCGGTAACCTTTTTTTAAATAAAAGAAAATTAATAAGGATTCATCTCACTACCTTTTCGTCTGGTTTTAAAATAATTTAGCAGCTTCAGAATAGGTGATACAGTGCTTCGGGTCTTAAACCTGAAAAACCAAAAAATCCTTTCAAATTTTGACCATCAGAAAAAAACAACTTCAACGGGAATCGAACCTGTGACCCTTCTAATGATTTATGATTTTAGTTACTAAAATGGAAATGGTAGTCTATTTATAGCAACTCGAGAGACCAATAAAAGAAAAATCAAAGTTTATTGTTCATTTTCAAGAGAAATATTTGCAGAAGAAAGGGTAAATTTTCTATGAGACAGATATGTCTTTGTTACCAATTGCTTGACTTGACTGACAACCTCGCGACCGTCTGAACACTTGCTATAGGCTTCAATATAGTCCATACACTTTTGATAGTACTTTCTTATATGAACTATATTAGCAGCCTTATCAAGATAAGTGTCAATGTTTTCCTCCAAAGACTTGAAGCTATAGTCACAATGAAGACGAGCCTGTCGCTTTGCATACGACCAATAAAGCTCGATCCAATTACACTCACAATGATATTTAGGATACAGCTCAAAGATATGACCACTTCCTTCTATGACTTCTTGTAGAGCTGATTTCTGACTGATGAAGTCAGGTCGGCTTTCAAGGAAGTGACGAGCACAGCAAACAGACTTTCTTCCAGGCACTGGGTCACCGCAGTTAAGCTTCCATGCCTTGCCATCCAAATCACATCCGAGTCATTGACCCCTTTCTTCTAAAATCTTTTTTATGCCTTTAAAATATCGGACGGTCTTTTCCTTTGCTTTGCCTTTTCTGTCAACTGTTTGCAAGACCTTGTTGTAGAAGAAGGTTTGATTTAAAACCTCTCCGTTACTGAGAGTGACAGTAGTGTCACGAAAGCTGGTCTTGCTGTCCTCAGGCCATGGTTTCTCATTTAAAGTCATGCGCTTTGCGACTAAGGCGTCGTCGGCAAAAGCAGCGTGATTGGAGCTGTTGTCCAACAGAAAAACACCGATGCAATCCGGATGCAAAGCTTCGAACAAAGGAATTGCATCCGTTACCAGTTGTTCCACCATATGCTTAGACGTCCACCATCCATCTCGACTATCTCCAGCTTTAAACACCTTTCTAGATGTCCAGCCCTTGATTTTCATGGTTCCATGGCAAGGACATTGGAACTCTGAAACCATCAAGGAAGAGCCCATAGACTTCTTCCTTATATGGTTTTCACCTTCAAGAAGCCTGAGATCATCCTTGCCATCATTAGAGTAGAAGGTGCTTTCATCATGTGTGATGAATACCACCTTCTTCTCTTCATCGCTCAGTTCTGGCTCCAAGACTATCTCCTGAGCTTCACCTTCGTAGAACTCGGCTCTCTTCATATAGCCGAGCATTCTTGATGACCATGAATTACGGTAGGCAATTACATCCTCCCTTTCATGGCCATCAAAATAAATGCTCTTCTTATTCTTTCTGTACGAGTAGCCCCACTCGTACAAATAGTTTGCTACAGTATCCAAATTCACTGTTTGGCCAGAAGCAACACCAAGAACCTGAGGAACGACCTCTTCTTCAATCACTTTTTTGATGCTTCCTAAGCTTCGTAATTCAGGCTTCATCTGTCTTATTTTCTCTAATGTAAGTAGCTTCACATCAGAGTCGCTCAAAAAAGACTGTCGCTTGATGTGCTTGCCTTGCTGATGCTCGGAAATGCTACCCTCCTCAATGAACTTGGTAGCCCACTGAATAATGGTCGAAGCTCGATCATTTTCATTGTTGTTTGGCCAATAGTAATTGGCTGTTTCTCTTGAACTATCACCTTTGTTCATTCCCTGAAGTCTCTTTGTGAAATACAACTTTACAGAAAGATACTGGCAGTATTCGTACCTATGCATAGGATTTCCTTCCTTTGCCTTATTCATGATAGGTAGGATATGCTTGTCCAGGTTTTGCACAGAGTCCTTGATTCTGATGAGCTCTAACTTTGTATGACTCATTACAACAGGACGTTCTACTTCGGATCTCTTGGTGATAGTGATTCCAAAGTTAGTCAGTTTCTGCTTCGAATCGATGGCTTCAGCTTCCTTTCTTCTTCTCCACTTTGTGACATCCGAGTTCTTTTGATATACCCCTTTTCTTTTTTGACCTGATCCGAGAGATTGATCAGTTCTCTTTCCAAGCACTTGATCAATTGTCTTGGGCGAGTCGGTAGATACTTCTACTTCTTCAGAAAGTTGAATCAACGATTCCATATTCAATTGATTCATCTCCCAATCTTCGCGTTGATCAACGGAATTTGTTGAAGAATCATTCTTTATGAAATCTCCTTGTTCAGATCGTTTTTTGTTTAAAGCAGCTTTCTTTCTGTTACTTAATGCAGGCATTTTAATAAAAAGTTTTATAAAGAGGTTCTGTCAAACTGAAAACAATAATTGACTTTATTAGAATGTTAATAAGAAGAATACGATACAATTGGCTAGATTTATGTTACACAGTAAGTTATTTGAAACTCAACTTCATAGTCCTATATGGGTAGACTGATGACCTCCTATAGCCCTCTTTCAAATATATGGCCTCCCCATATAACCACAGCCAAAATTTTTAAAAACCGCTCGACTTTGAAGCCTTTCAGAAAAAAATATTTTTATGTTAATCAAGAAAGTATATGACAACTTTTGTTTAGAAAGGTATGAAAAATGAATGTTATGCGGTTTTATATGAATCCTTTCACTTTTGGTCCCTCTGAAAGATTTCATAGATGGGCTTTTTTTCTTCAGGTTTAAGACCCGAAGCACTGTACAAGACATCTGCATGAACGAGATGCTTTTGTAATATCACAATTTAAAAATCTAAAATGTACCACGCATGAATTCTTGAGTGCTTCATTCTCACGTATTAAGATCTTTTTATTATTAAGTTTTGAGTAGTTTACTATCATGTGCGACACTTCATTAGATAGGATACTGTATTCTAGCTTGTGTTCTGAGCTACATTGCAATGCAAAAAAAAATCGTGTAGTTCACTTTGTATCCTTAGCTCCATTACTGTACAAAAAACATGAGCTCGTCTACTTTCCATTCATAACTGCATCTCAAATATAAAGAAAGTATCAAATAGCCTACTGCAAGAATTAATAGACAAAATAGGCGTCTAAAATGTGCATTAAATAATAGAAGCGTAATTCTCGTTGAACTTAGGGAAAAACTCCAAATCAAATAGAGTTTGACCTTATTTAAGTCGCTATTCTACTTGAGGTATACCAAATGTCAAAGTGTCAGGCTGACTAAAAAGAAATCATCAATCATGCCTTAAAAGGGTTCCACGATCAAATCCTGTAAGTGTTTCTTTGGTTATAGTGCCAACGATTTAAAGTTTAATGGTATATAAGAAATAAAAATGTCTCAACAACCAGATTGGTTGGTAGACCTGAGTTACACACATTTATATCCGCGCACAGGCACAAATTGCGATACACGTGTGTAAATTTCATTATCTATTAACATTGTAGACTCTTCATGTCAATCTTAACTAGAGCTTTAGTTCTTCAAGACTAAGCTGAAACCATTGTTACTAAAATTACTTTTCGAGTACAACATTGTACAGTAGTCAGCATAAAATGGAAAGTCTTTTTGCTTCTTGAATATGTGTATTGACTAATAATCGAATTGTTTGTATATATTTTAAAAGCAGAGGATTGAATATATCAAAAACTATTTAGTTGATAAACCCGGATTTAACCAGGTATTAGAAAAGCTGTACTACAAAGTATTCTAATCGATAAAAAACATTCACTTAGGACTTAAAAGGAAAAACATTCAAAAACTGTAAACCTACGCACTTTTAAATCTTAAGAAAATGTTTCACTTTCTAGTTAGTCATCAAGACTGAAAACATAGTTTTCTAGTGACCCATATGCTGCTCTTGTTTTGGCCTTGCCTTTTCCTTTGCTGTTGATGTCTGAATTTTTTTCGTCATTCTCTCTTGGCACGTCAGATGCTTTCTCTTTTCCTTTACCTTTTCTGTTGACTTTAGTTGAGCGTTTTTTTCTTTTGTCTTACAAAGATAAAGCAATCAGATATCAAAGATTAGTCTAGACGAAGTTGCACAGAAAAAGCTTAAATTTACATTTACCCTTTCATCTTCTAAATCTATGATGCTTGATGATCCTATCTTTGAAGAAGATCTGCTGAGAAACGAGCTACTCAAAGATTCTTCATCTTATCAGTATTATTTTAGCATAAATGAAAGAAATAGATACTAGTTAGTATTGGCGCTTAAGTTTTTTCTTACAAAGACTTACTGGGAAGGTTATTATTTGCAAAAGTATTTATATCCTTTGATGTTGGTGATTTAAAGTAAGAAGAAAATTTGATTTCTCTACGAGAGTTAGCGATATGTCTATCCAAGGTTTGATGAGAATTTCCTTCTGACTGAAGCATTGGAGAGACACTTCTAAGGTATGAAAAACTAGGCCCTTCACCGAAACTTTCTTGGGTATCTGACATAGATGATGCGATACAGACGAACAGTCACCTTACATCGAAATGCATTTCAAAGCCCTAGCTATACTGATTCGATCTGTTACTATACTCGAATTGCTATTGTCCTCAATTTCTTGAGCTTCAGGCTCATAAAGAAACCGAAGCTCTTCTGCTAGTGATTCGTTGTCAGAGCCAATGTATAGACCACTTCTAGAGACACTGTTTAACTCCTGTAACCTAGGCGAGCTTCTGGTAGAAATAGCAGCTTCAGTGTTGGACATATCTGCATTTTGCGGGAAATCTCTCTGGTTATCTTCTAATACAGAGTTTTCTTCTTCAGTAGATTCATCTGATGTTAATTCATCGTCATCAGCATGCAATCGCTGCACATCATTTTCGTCTTCAAAATGAAGGTCTTCCTTATTGCTTGGATGTTTAAAGTCTAAAACAGAAAAGGATATTTATCGTAATGTAAATACGGGTAACATGTTATGTTAAAACAAAAAGCCACTACATTGATTCATTTCATAAAAATCTGAAGGACCAAATGGCTGCTTCAAAGATAAATTAACTACATAATAATCATCCTTTGCACTTTCTTGAATATCATTTGGTGATATATCTGGATGAACTTTGCTTTTTATACTTTGGGGTAATAAAGGAATATATGGAATAATGCAAAGACTGAAACAATTTAAATGAAACTTTTCCTCGACTACCGCTCCGAGAAATGATCTTCCTATTTCCTGTTGTTGCATAGTACCTGTTACTGCAAACATAAAGACCTTTTTTTGCTCCAAAAAAGAATCAATGCTCCAACGTGCGTTATATTCTTTGAGTGCATTATCTAGCATAGTAACAGAACATGTAACTTTTATGCTATATTTTCTAGTTTTAGAAAATCTTGAGTATGTATGCACAAGATTTGAAATTTGAAGACTTGTTAAGAGAGTAAATCTTACGCTGAATAAGCCTCCTATAGTAAAATGTAGACATTATCATTGTCCTCATTGCAAGTGACAGCTTGCGGAAAGCACATTCCAAAAAAAGTAGAAACAATAGACTACATTTGTAATTTCAATTGATGTATTTATATAGGCTTTAGTTCTCGCTATCAGGTAAACAAAAAGTGGAAAAGAATTTGCTGTTGCATACTTATATGAAGAACAAACTATGTATTACACTCTTGTGAAACCATTGTTTGTAAGGCAATTAAATAAGGATAAGACCATTAAAGGATATGGCTTTGGGAGTAATGCTTGCAAACGATTTTAGTGCATGTTCTAAGCTTGTATAAGAATGAATCATTTCTTTTTTGAATCGATTGATATTTGGATACAAAAAGTACAATGCTTACTACTTTTAATTCTATGGAGCATAGTAAAGCATAGCCTGTAATAATGTGATAGACTTGTTTCTCTTCTGCACTCAAAACAAGTTTAAAGATTCATTTTGTTAATTCAATATACTATAAAACTCACTTTTCTAATAAGAAGCAAAACAGCCTTTAAAGAGTATCATATCAGCAGAGCATGTAAATGGTGTAAATTAAATTAGAAACACTGCATTAAATCAATGTTGCAACTTAAAGCGGTTTACATTAGATCTATAAAAGGTTTTTCCTAGTAATTTGGTCTTCTCATTTTCATTTTATATATGACTACAATAATGAAAATACCACTAGTATCAACAAAAGAAACATAGGCTTGGAATATGACATTTATTTTATTGTTCATAATATGTCTTGCATTTGTACAGTGTAGATCAATTGATTAACTTTGTACATCCCAAATTGATTCCAATTCAACTTTGACTTATTCTTTTTAACATTAAGATCGGACGAGCTTTCAATTGAAGTCATCACTGACATCGTATTAATTGCTTACCAGTTACAAAACCTCAAGCACAGTTAGCTGACTGTTCTGTTTGAGTTATCTGTTTTAATATAACTTCCACCATTCATCTCTGATCCAATTTATAATCACTGACAATAGACTTTATACTTCACAAAAAGATGTACACTATTGGTCAGAATACTATTTGTATGAGAAATTCAAGCAATACTTCAATTCGAATATATAAAGTATTGCCTTTGATCTAATTAATTCCCTAAACTTATTTTATTTTAATTGTATCGCATTTGATATCATCTAAACTATCGAAGAAGAGAGAATCAAACAGCTTATAAGTGCGCTGTGTTTATTGTTCTTGCTTTATACATTATAAAGTAAAACATTCACATACAACTAGCTTTTAGATTACTATTCTATTACCCTGTTAGTAAAGGATTACTCAGCTTTTTATATCAATGAAAGACTTACAATCGATGAATATATAGCAGTTTTTCTTCTTACGATTTTTGATAAGTCAAACGACTGCTTAGACGCTTCTGCTCTACATATTGAACTTGTCAGCAAACAAAAGAAGTAAATGAATTCAGTATAGAAAACAAGAGCAATCGAGAAAATTATCAGGGTAGCAAACAAGCTTGAAAATGATTTTTAATTACTTTTCTTGAACAATTTTTGGCAGCGTCTAATTAAACTGTAGAAGGAAAAAAATATGATGCGAAATATTAACAATATACTGGCTATGAGCCCTCTGCTAGAAATTCGAGACTTTAACATTATTTATATCCCAACAAAAAAATTAGACTTGGCAATAAGAGTGTCATTACTTTATCATTATTTCAACAGCATCATGATTTATTAAACATCTTTTCTTGGTCAACTTACTTTTTCTGCACAACATCTTAATATGTTTAAAAAACTCTTTCTGATATCTAATGCTAGCTAGTTTTGCTTCAACTTGTAAGAAAAATAGTTAGATACGAGTGCATTTAAATCACGCATTGACTGTGAATTTTTTGTAAGAGTAAAGCAGTTTTCAAGTAGAGAAAGACCATGCTGTTTGCCTAAAATTCTTATTAAAGGATCTCTTTAATCGTATACTCACTTTCTCACAATGAGCCGACATTGCGAATTACTCATCTGATATCATGACTTGTGTACTTCACGCTGCTGTGTATAGATGTATCGCAAGATAATATGTGAATGTCTTTACTTTACTTTTGCTCTAGATACAATGGCCAGAAGACTTTCCCATTTATCATGAGAATGGCTTACTTCAAATAAGTAACGTGCCTCTGAATTTAAAATTACAAAAACAAGAAATTGTTTCATTTTTGAGGACTCATTTTTTTTGCTTTTGGTATGGATCGATCATCACCACGGCGTATAGGAGTTTTAAAAATATTCGAGTGAGCTTTTTCTGATTGAGGTCAATATTCAGCTTTAATAGACATGGTTCTTTTGGCTTTTGAAATGATTAAAGTGATGGATTTTTTGGTTAAAATGTAATGTAGAGACTTAAGGGAGGTTATTTTTTTTAATTTGAAGCTGATCTGAAGAGATGAGTTGATCTCGGTTTTTTTTACATGTCAAAGGCCATAAAATAAATAAAAAGACCAAGAAAAATAATCTGTGAGAAAGAGATTTGACTGAAAAGGGAAAAAAAATAGCAGCGAAAAGGAAGAGACAATCAAAAGGGGGGTTCGATTTCAGATTATATGCAGAAAATATGTACAAAAATGGTAAATGGGGGGATAGGCTAAGAGAGGTGAAACAATCTGTGTAAAAAAATAGAGAGTATGTATGCAAATTTATTTAAAAAGTAAAGAAGAAGTATTTGGAAGGCAATTTCTTGAAGTTAACTCGGATATTTCAAAAGAAAAAGGTGGCAGGCTAAAAGAGAAGAAAAAGAAGCATAAGTCGTCAGAGTTATACAGCCAAAGACTAGAGAGCCAATTTTTAATTTTTTGTGTAATCATAACAAGGTGTGGAAAGCTAAAGAAGTGTATAAAAAGGTAGTAAAATAAAATAATAAGGTTGAGAGAAGGTGTTTGCTATTCTTCTTTCAAATTTCTAAGATAGTAGTACAAGGAAGTTACGATCGTGACTGAATGTCGATCTTGAGATCTCTCATCACCATCACTTAAGCAACATGAGCACATGGAGAAGGACCCGTTATTGCTGTAAGTGTCTATAAGGCAAATAATATTTGGTAAAATGAATAACAGACACTCCAGCAGCTAAATAAATGAAAAAACTACTATCATCTCTACATAAAGTGAGATTATATAGGATGGACTAAGTCAAATTGTCATTCATGGGCGAAAATGAAGCATAAATAAGATGGAAAAGTCTGATGCAGGTGTGAGACCAGAAACGGCAAGTTAGAGAGACGTCTGAAAAGGAAGAAGGAATTATATGTAAACTAAAAGGTAGTCAAAAGGAAAAAATAAAATAAAAAGAGAACTGATTCTAATTCCTATCAAATCGCTATTTTATCTTCTGCTAAGGACTCTCACTAAATAAGGATGAAATGTTTGATAGTCTTTTCTAAAAACTGCTGGTGTCATATACTAGAATCCAATCTTGAGACTAAGCGAATCAACAGTATAAACAAACAGTTACAAAGCCTTTGAAATAGATGTTGGACTTAATGGTGAAATAGAATCACTTATTGAGAAGTCAGTGGAAAGGAATAGAGAGATTAATTGTAGACTCTAAAAGAGTGATCTATTCTCTTCTTTTATCAAGACAATCGATAGTTGTACATGTTTATCGTAATAAAGTATCAGCAACAATCATCAACATTTTCGGTCAATGCTAGCAACAATCCAACACTCGCTTTTCAGATAGATCCATCATAATACGTTTTTATTTCCAAAATGATAAAAAAATAGTCCAACTAGCTTTCAATGCAATCCGCCTCATAGATGCTTACCTTTCAAAAAATATGATACTCTCTGAAGAACCTTTGATCATCCAAAGTGCTGTTGATATGTAACTTGAATTGATTCTTTCAACGGAAATGATGTTGACAATGATGGCATCTTTCTTTGAATAAAACTGCCAACTTTACTAATAACTTTACCTCTTGATTCCATTTTGTCATTTATAAGATTGATCTCTAGTAAATCAGATGTAAATTCGGCTAAGTATTGTTATTTGGAGAGTGAAAGTATTGTCTTCAATAAACTGAAGTGATAAAAGCAGTTACCATAAGTTGAAGGTGCATTCCGAATGTTTAGGTTGATTCAATCAGAAATGATAATGACTCCATACTACCTTCAAAGGTTTATATGTGAGTCAGGTAATCAATCGTAGAATGGAACAATACCTTACCATGCTTCAAAGATCCATTGGGCTTCATCATAAAATAATCATTTAACAGTGAGACTAATACATTATATACTTTCATAAAATGTTAGATTATAAAGCCATATATAATGCCATCGAGTTGCCTACCTTTGCTTCATATTAAACGCGATTAAAAGAAGTCTCATGTTAGTGTAATCATCTCCATTACTGATAATTTCGAAAATGGTGTAATTATTGATCCTTTTCAAGTGATTTAGTATGGCGTGTTTAAAAAACTGCAATTGTCTGCTTTGTGATGGTAAGATGAGTGACTGTATAATAAGACTTGAGCTGCCCAAATTGATCGGAACAAACCTAAAAAACAAGCCTCTTTCTAGACAGATAAAAGAACGGATAAGTTAGCGATCATGTTGAATGACTAGAATAAATCACCTTAAGCTAGAAAGAAAATATCGTCGAGATTCAGGAAAAAAAAAGGGTGTAGTAATCAATAGAGTGAAGAAAAAAAAAGGCGAGAAAAAAAGAAAGAAATCAGAAGAGAGGAGTAATGTCACCCCCATAAATAACACGGAACTTTGGGGGGCAATTTACTTTTAGAGTATGTCAGCTATCTTAATATAGGTAAAGAGAGAAAAGACCTGGAACCTTCTTAAAAATTGGCCAATCGGATCACTGGATTTTCCATTACTAAGAAAAAGAAATAAGGTAAATGTTGATGATTTGGTTCATATTTCTCTTTGCATCATACGCTTCAACCAAGAAAAAAAGAGTTTTTGTGATAGTAATGAACTCAATTATTCACTTAAAAAGAATGAAATATAGTTAAAAAGAATTACATTTGAATTGTGGAGAAAAAAAGACAAATCCTTAGATTTCAATAATAACATCGTTTATGAAGCATTGATTTCATATACTCTGAATTGCTTTTGCATACCAAAGACTGTTTAGAAAAGTCATAGCTTGTATGAAATACATATTCCTTTAGCTAAAAAAGTTGATTCTATGAGCACATGTTAGCTTTCTCGCTGCTCATCAGTTCTGCATGCCGACATCTCAAACTTACATGAGCATGCAAGATGGTAAGCCATCTCGGAAAAGGTTGAAGAAAAATAAAGTAAAAAAAAAAGCATCTACAAATACCATAGAAAGCGATTGCTTATATGATAAAGTTGAAAATCTGAAATGGGATTGACCAATTTCTCAAAGAGATACTAAAAAGGGATACCTCTAAATTTAAAAGATAGATGTATAATGGTAAATTTTGCTACACAAGACGATATACAATGTAGATGAAAGTTTGATGGTATTGAACTGCTTATGAAAAAACATCTATTTGCGAAGAAAGTTACTTGATACTCTCATTATGGAATAAACAAATATTCCTTGCTCTGATTATAATTTATAGAAACTATTGTTTGAAGTAATCAAATTTTCCTATTTATTTCTTTAAACAATTATATTTGAAGTAAAGTTGACAATCTCATAAAGTAGTATTGTAACATTCAAAATGTTCGTAAAACTTGCAATGATGCCAAATTATAAACAAGTTGCTTGCAATTGCATTTGGTCTTCAGCCAAAGAGATCAATTAAATGATCATCAACATCTATACTTATTTATTGATCTAATGTGATAAGTCACATATACATCACTCCCAAACAAGATACATATCTGAGTCGCTTTAGCGAATAAGTATGTTTGCTTCAAAAATAAATTTACGATATCCGTTAGAGGTTCGATAAAAAGAAGATTGATTATTGCAAAATCATGATGGACAGTTCTTTTTAAATTAAAGGGATTCATCACCATTTTTTTGCATCTGAATGATCTATTTGATACTTCTTCTTGATGTTTCTGATATCCACCATCCTACGATATATTGAGGAACATGAAACTGTCATAAAATGACAGCATGTTCTAACTGAAACTTGTATTCTTCAATGTTTAGTATTTAGATGGATCTAAAGGGTGTGACGCTGATACTATATATGTATGAGCGATTACACTAAATGAATAATTATATTATATTTGCCTCATAATGTACCATCCTATAATTATAATTGATTGAATCATGATTAAAAGCGACACTATGTAAGGAGTTGCTTTTGATACATTATGATTTTTAACTTATCACTTTTATGTTTAAAATTGCTTTACTCAAATTTGTTTAACATGAAACAGCTCGACGCTTTACTATCAGCTTTCTTTATAGATTCTGTTTGAAGTGCTTCTTTAAGATCCCCTTTTGTAAAGCGTTCCTTTAATTGATCACTAATAAAATCTGTTTATGCAAATCCAACACATTTTCCTTTTCAGTATGATTTTAGCTTAAATCTGTCAATGAAATCATGCTTTCTTCCCATCACTGCCATATTTCTCATATATACTAGCCATTTTTTTTAATCCCCCATTTTCTTTTTCTCTCTTTTTGTTTCAGTAAATGCACAGCAAAAGGTAAGCACTTTTATCTCTCTCTCTTTTTTTTTTTTAATTACAAATATCATATAATCCATCAAAATCACTGACTCTTTTATTTCACAATAGCTACATGTGTATCACCTTATGATGACAACATCTCAATAACTCGACTACGCTCCTCTTCTTATTTCCTACCATTTTTCAATTCACCATCCGTATTTATTTGCTTATCATAACTTTATATACACTTATATAAATACTCATCATAAGCTCTGATTGACAATCCTTTATCCATGTCACCTTCTTCTGTAATACTTTTCACCATCTCATCCATAGCTTTTTGATTCAAACTGCTGCTCTCTACCATGTTTCTCAAACTTATACTTCTTTGACTGTTATCTTAATACCATCTCTATTTATGCTGCCTATCTGGATTGATGCGTCTTTTCAACTTATTCTTGCCTAAGGTCCTTCGATTTCTCCATTTATATGTTCAAATGCTTTGTATACATTGCATCGACTAACTTGCTCTATTTGTAGTCATTGCCTTGAAACCCTTTGACAATCGTATATCCAATCGCCTACCATGCTTCCTTCCTATTTCTGATTTTTTCATGTCTATTGTCTTTCTTGTGTGCTCATTTGGTCTGCCTGTTCCATCATTGTCACTGATCATTATCCAAGCTTCAAGATATACTTTTCCTCTCTAATATACCGTCGTTCAGGATACTTGGTCTCTTCTCATGTCGCCATCTCTCTACCTCATCTTCAAGAAATGCTCTTTATCCGCCTACTCTCCTTCCACTACTATGGTCTGTGCTTTTGAAGGTTGCCGAATCTCTTTTTGGTTGAACTTGGGGTTCCTTCCAACTTTACTGCTTGTGTTTTTCTTCTTTTTGTGTCTTCCTGCCTTTGCTCATGCTTACATGGGTGCTCCATCTCAGATGAGCTTGCCTCATCGCTTTGAATCTCTTTCGTGACAAGTGAAATACCGCTTCCAGATTATTTTGACTTGACTGTCTTACCGAATGAACTTCTCTTTATCAGTTGTTTACTTCTGACTGTTGCTCTCACTGTTGGCTGGACTCATGAGGTACCTAATCGCAACTAACGGAATCAACATGCTCTTGACAAAGTACATGTGTAAAGGATCGCGTCTCATCTTTATTTTTCTTTTGGTTTTTTAGACTTTCTATGCTATTCACTGTCTTCCTCTATTGTTTCTGACTCTTGTGTATACTGGTTACTAGTGATCTCTCAGTTGGTGTTGCTCATGACCTTGCATGTTGCTTCAAGATGGCTGTCAAGAAAAAAAAAAATTTGAAAAAATTACTCTCGGTTAAGGCTGTATATTTTTTCAAGCGCAGCTACTGCAAAGCGATTAAGGTGCGAATTGAAAGCTCTAATTATGGAAATTAATTCATTTCTGCTTTCTATACTGCTTCTTATGATCCCAAAAGGTACCTATATTAAAGCCAAGCATGCCAATCAATCTGAATACACCTGATGCAACATTCCTATTGCCAAAAAGGACATCTGAGCTACAAATGAGCCTAAAGAAGAACCCATATATAGCATTTATTTGATTCAAATTAATAAAAATAAACAAGCTTGATTTGTCATAATACCAAAATAATCCAATCATAAGCCAAGCTCATCCGAAATTAAAGGCATTACCATTTGCTCATTTATTGCTTATACTTTTAAAACTTGTTAAATCATTATTACTATATACTCTAAAGGCCATTTGTCACTATAACTCCCCTTTGAGACCTAAGCTAGATATGATTCGACTATAAAGCACTCCTATTCAAAGTAAGCTCGTATAATACTTTACCCACGGCCCAATTCTTGTGTTTCTGCATCGGTTCTCATTGTGTTTCTGCCTATTTTTCGTTGAAACCGCATATGAAAAAAACAAATATTTCGCAGGGTTATTTCACAATTATTTGAGTCACTATATACACCCTCTACGCCGTGGTGTGCTTCATGTTGTTGAGATCCTTTTTGATGATGTTGTTCACACCAAGAAGTCCCAAGAATTGTATCATATAGATTTAAGCATTAGTAGAAGATGTTTGTATCTAGTCCAAAAAGATAAATTCCTCTTACCCCCAAAGTCTCAGAGGATGTCTTTGTACGGAGCAATTCTACAGCAATTCCATAGTTCTCAGGATTCAATGTTCTAGCAGCATGGTAACTAGTAGGATTTTTGGCCAACTGGTGGTTGTGTGCGGAATCTGAGCGCTTGATAAGAAATTTGCCAGTCTTCTTTACTACATAGCTGTAGAAATAACAGGGACAATCTAATTTTGTAAGCGAGCTGTTGACATTGTTGGAAGACCCGTTTTCGATTACGGCAGTGGCTTTCTTTCCAGTTCGGTACTTTCCAATGTGAACACAAGCCATAGTCAAACGACCGGTCTTCAAGTCCGAGGTCTTTGTTACCATGGGGCAGTTATGCTTGAGACCAAGGTTCATAGCTGCAGTGCGAGCTGAATTCAAACTGTCAAACATTGAGCCTGGGCTAAATTTGTCTTCGAATTCAACAGTTAACCGGTTATAAGCAGGATCTTCCTTGTAATCCTCGAGATCAACAAACATATCAGTAGTACTTCTGGATTCGCTTTGGATATTCAAATTTGTATCTACAGTACAATCTATGGTTTCTGTATCGCTCATGTTTGAATTCAAGTTGCAAAAGGTGTAAGAAATTTGAGTTATTTAAGAATAAAAAGGCAAGTGAGTACTTTGATAACTTTTTGTTCTAATAAAGAGAGAAAATGTTTCTAACTAATGAATTTATAACGACTATTTATACAAAATGATTTGAGATTGGTTTATCCGATTATTTAAGCCGAGAGTAGAAATGATTGTTGATGAGCAAGCTTTAAAGACTTGTTCTTGTTATAATAAGGGTTATTGTTATTGATGTATGACTAGTTTGGAAATGATCTAAAGGATTGATTGGCTCAATCCTGAAGTTGATCTCAGCTGTCACTTATATTTAGGATACGCAATTTATCTGATTGATACTCAGTCTGAGTCTACGTAGTTATATCTTGCATTTCAGGGTGAATCCCTTAGTCTTTACTTAACTAGGTAATGATTCCAATTCAGATACATAGAGTTCATTTTGTAGAATTTTTTCTTGACTACAATGATACTTCAATACACATCTTTAATATAGCAGTTATGGTACAATCACTACAAAAGGTTTTTATTGATATTCAGATCAGGGACCATTGGTTTGAAATCTTTCTGATTTTAAAAAAAAATGGGGGGAGAGGAAAGCAAAAAATGTGTTTTTTAAAAAGTGGGTGCAAGAAATGGGGTGTATTTAAAAAGTGGGTGCAAGAAATGGGGTGTATTTAAAAAGTGAGTGTGAAAAGTGGGTGCGCGAAGTATTACTCTATACAATTGAGAACTCGCCATTGACTACATCTTGATAATCACCACTAGCAGTGCTAGTCTTGTTGTCAAGACTAAGCTGGCCGATTTTAGCAACTAGAAATACAATTAACATCAAAGAACATTACTTTCATTATCACAAATTACCATTTCCGTTAATGAAAGGAATGTGCCATCTGGGGTGAACAGCATCAAGTGTTACTTCGCCGTTTGACTCAACGCATTCAAGTAGTTCATGGCGACAAGGTAAGCGCCACACCTTCACAAAACAAGAGCATTCTTGGCTTAAAAGGCCCTCTTGTTTCTCTTTTAAACCCTTTACGAGCTGGTTTTTTACCTTGATCAAAGCAAACTTGGTGATCTTGCCTTGCAAAGACTTCAACAAGTGCTGCACTTCGCTCGTGATAATGGAAACAGGAATAGAGAGACTTTCATGTTCCATTTGGAAGTTACGATAGTCCTCCTTTAGAAGCAAAAATCAGATAAATATTTCAACAAACACTAATATTCGACCTTACTCTCATCTTGTACCAATGATCGATCTTATCAGTAACAGGGCCCATTTTTCCTTTGGAAGAGCCAATGCTATGCTTCATAGCAGCATGAGTGCCCTCAACACGGTTTGTTGATCTGTTGTTCATATGGGGATGGGCATTAGCATAGTAGCTGCCCATTGAACTTCTGACTGTGTCATACTATTCAACAATAAAAATGTTTTTTAGACTAGCACCACGGCGTAGAGGGTGTATATAGTGACTCAAATAATTGTGAAATAACCCTGCGAAATATTTGTTTTTTTCATATGCGGTTTCAACGAAAAATAGGCAGAAACACAAGAATTGGGCCGTGGGTAAAGTATTATACGAGCTTACTTTGAATAGGAGTGCTTTATAGTCGAATCATATCTAGCTTAGGTCTCAAAGGGGAGTTATAGTGACAAATGGCCTTTAGAGTATATAGTAATAATGATTTAACAAGTTTTAAAAGTATAAGCAATAAATGAGCAAATGGTAATGCCTTTAATTTCGGATGAGCTTGGCTTATGATTGGATTATTTTGGTATTATGACAAATCAAGCTTGTTTATTTTTATTAATTTGAATCAAATAAATGCTATATATGGGTTCTTCTTTAGGCTCATTTGTAGCTCAGATGTCCTTTTTGGCAATAGGAATGTTGCATCAGGTGTATTCAGATTGATTGGCATGCTTGGCTTTAATATAGGTACCTTTTGGGATCATAAGAAGCAGTATAGAAAGCAGAAATGAATTAATTTCCATAATTAGAGCTTTCAATTCGCACCTTAATCGCTTTGCAGTAGCTGCGCTTGAAAAAATATACAGCCTTAACCGAGAGTAATTTTTTCAAATTTTTTTTTTTCTTGACAGCCATCTTGAAGCAACATGCAAGGTCATGAGCAACACCAACTGAGAGATCACTAGTAACCAGTATACACAAGAGTCAGAAACAATAGAGGAAGACAGTGAATAGCATAGAAAGTCTAAAAAACCAAAAGAAAAATAAAGATGAGACGCGATCCTTTACACATGTACTTTGTCAAGAGCATGTTGATTCCGTTAGTTGCGATTAGGTACCTCATGAGTCCAGCCAACAGTGAGAGCAACAGTCAGAAGTAAACAACTGATAAAGAGAAGTTCATTCGGTAAGACAGTCAAGTCAAAATAATCTGGAAGCGGTATTTCACTTGTCACGAAAGAGATTCAAAGCGATGAGGCAAGCTCATCTGAGATGGAGCACCCATGTAAGCATGAGCAAAGGCAGGAAGACACAAAAAGAAGAAAAACACAAGCAGTAAAGTTGGAAGGAACCCCAAGTTCAACCAAAAAGAGATTCGGCAACCTTCAAAAGCACAGACCATAGTAGTGGAAGGAGAGTAGGCGGATAAAGAGCATTTCTTGAAGATGAGGTAGAGAGATGGCGACATGAGAAGAGACCAAGTATCCTGAACGACGGTATATTAGAGAGGAAAAGTATATCTTGAAGCTTGGATAATGATCAGTGACAATGATGGAACAGGCAGACCAAATGAGCACACAAGAAAGACAATAGACATGAAAAAATCAGAAATAGGAAGGAAGCATGGTAGGCGATTGGATATACGATTGTCAATGGGTTTCAAGGCAATGACTACAAATAGAGCAAGTTAGTCGATGCAATGTATACAAAAGCATTTGAACATTTAAATGGAGAAATCGAAGGACTTTAGGCAAGAATAAGTTGAGAAAGACGCATCAATCCAGATAGGCAGCATAAATAGAGATGGTATTAAGATAACAGTCAAAGAAGTATAAGTTTGAGAAACATGGTAGAGAGCAAGCAGTTTGAATCAAAAAGCTATGGATGAGATGGTGAAAAGTATTACAGAAGAAGGTGACATGGATAAAGGATTGTCAATCAGAGCTTATGATGAGTATTTATATAAGTGTATATAAAGTTAATGATAAGCAAATAAATACGGATGGTGAATTGAAAAATGGTAGGAAATAAGAAGAGGAGCGTAGTCGAGTTGTTGAAATGTTGTCATCATAAGGTGATACACATGTAGCTATTGTGAAATAAAAGAGTCAGTGATTTTGATGGATTATATGATATTTGTAATTAAAAAAAAAAAAGAGAGAGAGATAAAAGTGCTTACCTTTTGCTGTGCATTTACTGAAACAAAAAGAGAGAAAAAGAAAATGGGGGATTAAAAAAAATGGCTAGTATATATGAGAAATATGGCAGTGATGGGAAGAAAGCATGATTTCATTGACAGATTTAAGCTAAAATCATACTGAAAAGGAAAATGTGTTGGATTTGCATAAACAGATTTTATTAGTGATCAATTAAAGGAACGCTTTACAAAAGGGGATCCTAAAGAAAGACCAAAGTAGAATCTATAAAAAAGTTGATAGCAAAGCGTCAAGCTGTCTCAAAATTATACATGTATATGAATGAACCATTTTTTAAAATACAAGTAACTAGCTTAAAAATAAAATGTATCAAGAGCAACCCTATTATATAGTGTCGCTCTTGTTAGAGATATAATAGACTATAACAGTAGGATGGCACATCAGAAGCCAAATGTAACAAGATTATTTATTTATTGTAAAGGCTCACTGACACAAATACTTCTTATGACACCCTTTGAATCCATTTGTTGATAACATTGACCATAAGTATTGAAATCTGTTGATGATATCTCTTACGATGGATATGTGCAATTATCAATTGTTCCTATAAAAGAAGTGAATGGATTAGTCATTTAAAGCCTAAAATTGATCCTTCTGTTCCTCTTTCATGACTTCTCAACTAAGCATTCTAATTCACCATCAAGTCAAATACCTAATTTAGAGTATTTGAAGTTTTTTGTCTACATAATTGATTTGCCTAGTCTCAAGATTGACTTCCAATGTTTAAAACTAGCAGTTCTTAAAAGTGATAATTAAACATTCCATCCTTATTTAGTGAGAGTCATTAGCTGAGGATAAGATAGTGATTCAGTAGTGATTGTTATTACTTTTCTTTCTTTCTTTTTGACTTGCTTCAAAGTAGCATTTGTTTCTTTTCTCCTATCTAAACTTCTCTTTAAGTTGTTGCTCATAATCTTACATCAGCATCTATCTTTTTCAGCTTTTCTAAGCACTGCTTACTCTCATACAACGCGATTTAATTCAGCCCAAACTACATCATCTCACTTTATACAAAGATGAGTGCAGTTTTTATTTTACCTAACTGCTGGAATGTCTGTTATTCATTTTGCCAGTCATTATTTGACTTAAAGACACTTACAGCAACAACGAGTCCTTCTCCATGTGCTCATGTTGCTTCAGTGATGGTGATGAGAGATCTCAAGATCGACATTTAGTTATGATCGTAAATTTCTTGTACTACCATCTTAAAATTTAAAAGTATGAATAACAAACACCTTCTCTAAACCTTGCTATTTTATTTTTTACACTTTTTTACACTTCTTTAGCTTTCTGCACCTTGTTATGATTACACAAAAAATTAAAAATTGGCTCTTTAGCCTTTGGCTTTATAATTAAATGGCTTATGCTTATTTTTCTTCTCTTTCAGCCTACTATCTTTATTTCGTCATTTATCTGACTTTACTTTGGGATTACCTTCCAAATACCTCTTCTTTACCTTTAAATTAAATTTGCATACATACTCTCTATTTTTTTACACAGATTGTTTCACCTCACTTGGCCTATCCCCCCATTTACCCTTTTTGTACATTTCTTTTGGATAAATTCTGAAATCGATCCCCCCATTTGATTGTCTCTTCATTTTCACTGCTATTTTTTCCCTTTTCAGCCAAATCTCTTTCTCACAGATTATTTTTCTTAGTCTTTTTATTTATTTTATGGCCTTTGACAAGTAAAAAAAACCGAGATCAACTCATCTCTTCAGATCAGCTTCAAATTAAAAAAAATAACCTCCCTTAAGTCTCTACATTACATTTCAACCAAAAAATCCATCACTTTAATCATTTCAAAAGCCAAAAGAACCATGTCTATTAAAGCTGAACATTGATCTCAATTAGAAAAAGCTCACTCGAATATTTTTAAAACTCCTATACGCCGTAGTGTTCTCCTTTTCTTTTGTTTCCTCTGCTTTTTCCCCTTGTGGTTTTCTCTGGTGCTCCTCTATATTATATACCATTATCATCTTTTCTCCTCTTTCAAATAAATCATTTTTTAAAGAAAGAAATTATTATCAAGTTTCACATTTTAAGAAATTTTTATCAAGATTATATACTACTCAAGAAATTTCATCAAGACTCTATATTTTGTTATCCTGCCACTTTATTTCCAAGAGGCGTCAATATTTCTGATCTCCTAACCTTCCGCTATCAGTTTGGCTGTTCCTTGTCATCAACTTCACTAATTGTCACTTCTCTCTCAACAATTATTTCTCAATAACTTATCTCAGCAAAATCTTATTCAACAAAGTTTATTCAATAACTTATCTCAACAACGATTTTATCTTCAACAACTCATCTCAACAACGATTTTATCTTCAACAACTTATCTCAACAACAATTTTATCTTCAACAACATATCTTAACTACATTTTACTTCAACAAATCAACTTCGACAGATTAATTTCGATGTATTCACCTACAAGATGCGTCAATACTTCTGATCTCTCATCCCTCCGCTATCAGTTTGGCTGTTCCTTGCCATCAACCTTTTAATTGTTACATCACTTTCAACAGTTATTCTCAACAAACTATCATCCACAATTATTTCTTCGACGAATTATTATCAACAACTTATTTAGAACATTCAATTATCAACTTCGACAAATGTTATCGACAATTATTTACAAATTCTCGATGTTCCCCGATCAGTACTTCAACAATATTCAACAACTGATCCATCTCAATTCAACTTACTTCAATGAATCAATTTCAATTATCAATTTATCTCACGATGGTACTTCAAGACCTTTATATTTTTCAAGACTCTTGGTGCAAGACTGACTCTTACTTAAATCCTTTTGACGATCATGGGTCATGATCTTCTTCCAACCCGGAGGAGATGTTACGCACAGAAATTTTCCTAGTACCCAATTATTTTCTGACTTCTTTTCGCTGCTTTGAATCCAACTCTGTATTTCCTATTTGGTATTTTACTCATTTGACAGCTCCTCTTGATCTCTTATTACACAACAACCTTATTAGAATCCATCTCTGACTTTCCATATCATAATGAATAGAACTTTCAGACATGTATTAATAATCCATACATGATGACTCATTAACTTGACTGTTTAAATTATTAGTTTGCAAGTCCAACATGACTTCTTTTAGAATTGTGGTGATTACACCATAATTGATTTATAAAAGATGTTCATTGAAAGATCATTGTAGACAAAGAAGTATTTTATAAAAAGAACTTCATGTATCTGAATTGGAATCATTACCTAGTTAAGTAAAGACTAAGGGATTCACCCTGAAATGCAAGATGTAACTACTCAGACTCAGACTGAGTATCAATCAGATAAATTGCACATCCTAAATATAAATGACAGCTGAGATCAACTTCAGGATTGAGCCAATCAATCCTTTAGATCATTTCCAAACTAGTCATACATCAATAACAATAACCCTTATTATAACAAGAACAAGTCTTTAAAGCTTGCTCATCAACAATCATTTCTACTCTCGGCTTAAATAATCGGATAAACCAATCTCAAATCATTTTGTATAAATAGTCGTTGTAAATTCAGTAGATAGAAAACTTATCTCTCTTTATCAGAATAAAAGGATTATCAAAGTACTCATTTGTCTTTTTATTCTTGCATATTACCCAATCTCCACAAGAATAGTATATAAACTCTTTAATCTTCTCTTATTAATAAACTCAACTTACATTTCTCTTATTTACTTTACGCTTGGTTGTAGTTTGACATATTCACTACCTAATTCCACATATAGTTATTAGTTCCCTTGATACTTATTACAGATCATTGTATTCATTTATTGCATCTCTTCTTTTATGTTACTTTATTCTCTCTACTTTACTTATATCTCTAGTCGGACGACTTAAAACCTGGTGCTCATTACTTATAACCTTGCTGCCTGATTGCTCTGTTATATCTATTTGTTCTCTTTCTCAAGTTACAGCAAAAACTATCCTTTGTCCTGTAACAACGTAAATTATTTGCAGCCAAAAGATAAAAAATGATTCAAAATGTTAAATTGCTCATTACAGGGGTCGAACCTGTGACCTTGGCGTTATTAGCACCACGCTCTAACCAACTGAGCTAAACGAGCATCTCTTTTTTGATTTGTAGAGTGATAATATCACACATAACAGTGCCAATTTAGCTGCACCACACCGAATGCTTGACCAACGTACGGTGGTCATCCACGGTTAACATGGTCTTAGGTGCACCCCAAACCCAAATATTGATTTTGATTATAAAGATTGCTGTTTTTTTTGACAGATATTTAGATGTATAATTTGGACTTTCAGAACTTCTTACAGAATTCAAAACGAGTTTGTTTCCATAAAGTTATAACCATTTAGGTTTCTACCTGCTTAAAGAAAATTCGCTCTTTAAATTTTTTGGCAGTGATTTTTTGTCTTCTTGAGATTTTGAATCAACTTGATTTCCTTAATGCTGAGGAGTTTAAATTGACTTGTCTTTTTTTCTTTAAAAATATAAAGACCTGAAAAATTACAGCTAAGAAAATTGGAGAATATTTTCGGAATTGAGAAATTAGAAAATTGAGAATAAGGCTTACAAAATAATTGGGAAAATCTTTTAAAAATGGTAAATAAAAAACTTAAAGCACTGAAGAGAAAGGACTCTAAATAAACCAAGAGAAAAAAAAACAAAAGAACCAATTAGAACGTGCAAGCAATTCTGATTTTTGTATTTGATCTTGCTAAAGCTAACCGTTTTTATGTCTGTTTATGAAAGCACTCATCCAAAACATTAATTCTCTTTCACTCGTTTCTATACATTAACACACTCTATCATCTCAAAATAACAAAACCGCATACAGAAATAAAGTAATAACTTGACAGGAAAGATGTCGTCTTTTTTATTGTATCAACACAATTCTTCAGCCAAATACCCAAACTTATTGTTCGCGATGCAGCCCATTCAAACAAAGATCTGTTTATATTCTAGGCTAAAAGTATTACTTACCTCATACTTAACGAGCAATAAAGTGATCAACGGTGTAATTCACTAGCTGTGGGTTATTAATAATTATAATTTGCATACCAAATAGAAATGATGCCGAAAAGAAAGATCTTACACGTTTGTTGGTGTCAAAGCCTTTTACTGAAATAATTAAAGAATCTTTATAGTTGTCCTTTTTCTTGATGCTTCTAGATTCTTGCCGACTTGTTCGTAACGCGCTTGAATTGTATTGGTTTATCGTAATGACTAAAGTCTATTGAGTTTCATCAGTCCTTTTTTTCTTTAGAGATGGGTAAGTCAGGAGTCAAGGTTGTTTCAATAAAAAAAGTAAATTTGAAGCGAGGTAAAAAAATTTTCTGGGACATGTTTTTTTTAAAAGCGGAAGGAGTATTTCTGTATGAGAATAAAATTGTCTGCCTTGATTTTTTTGTGTAAAAATGTACTATTCAAATCAGTTAAAAAAGAGAAATGATTGTACTTTTATCACGGCGTCTATCAACAGTTGAAAATAAAAGAGAGTAATTACTTACTGCAACTGCTTATCATACACAATGCTATATCTTTTTTGTTTTCGTCTCTTTTGTAAGTATCTCAAACATCGGAGTGAAATAACCAAGATTGACCCTGATTTATTTTTCTAAGAAAAGAAATCAAATCTGACATTTAAAAACACCCTTCATACCAAAAAATATGTATCAATACACCTTCAAAGGATGGAAATAATATCATATTCACAAAATAAGGCATTCAATATTCAGTTGTCATGACGCAACAAGTCTTGTCTACAAAAAGTAGAAACAATAAAGAGAGAATGCACAATTTTTGGAAAAAAGACTTGTGAACACGTTTTCTTCAACTCCGTGTATTACAGTAAGACAAGATTTGACAGACAGACAAAAATCCCTTAAAATTAGTAATAAAAAAAGTAAATTCAAGAACAATGGCTGTCATTGTATTGAAACAGCATTTGGATCCTGAAAAGATTGTCGATAATATCATTCTCAGTTCCAAATCAAGGGTAAACCATTGGTATATATATCACTGTCAACATTCAACGAAATTGGTATTTTCCTCACTTTTATCCTCTCTCTCTTTCTCTCACTCTCTCTCTCTATTATTTTTTAAAAATGTCTACTTCTACCAACTCTTCTACTTGTAACGGTTTGATGATGTGCTTTTGCACTGTATGCAAGGAAAACTCACAAGTTGGACATGACAAGGTCACTAAGCGTGCTTACCGTGAGCATCAAAAGCGTGAAGTCGAAAAGAGACAAAGACTTGAATGTAATTATACAACTTTTGTACATCTAATCATTATTGACATCTGATACTCATGCTTGTTTTGTAGATGATGCTACCTCTCAATCACTTAACTCAGGACTTACTTATTCACTCAACAGTCTTTTAGTCGACGATGGTAAGCCTTGCGATATACAATGTAGTCTTACATACATTAACATCAACTGAATAGAAATGGAGTTCTCTTTTGGTGTTGTTCCTCATACACCCACGCCTATTGAAGACATTCCAGCTGAAGACGTCAATCAAGATGGTATGTCTCCATTCTCAATGTTTTTAAATGATCAATAAACTTATCTATTCATCCTTATTTTTTAAGACGCTCCTTACGAATGTCCTATCAATAAGAATTTTCCTACTTCGCCTATCGCTTCGCTTTTGTTCGCCATGCTACTCTTATTGCGCAAAAATCAGCTTGCCGATGTCACTTCTGAAACAGTAATGCTTTTTTGTAACATGGTGCTCTGTCTTACGGAAGAAAGCTTTAGATTTCCTGCCACTATAGAAACTTTCGATAGATGGAACTCATCTAACAAACACAGCAGCAAAGCAGTAAAGGAGTATGTGAACTGTACTCAATGTCACGCTATCCATCCATACGATTCAGATGAAGAAAAACAAAAAGTACAAGACCAACGCTATTGTGCAGACACTGGCATCTTCAACGACTCTGCTTTCTGTGAAGCCGAATTACTAGTGACTAACCAGTACGGTAAACTTGCTCCAGTGAGGTCATTCTTTTACAACTCGTTGGTAGATACTTTGAAGGGTTTCTTCATGCGCAACGGATTTGCCGAAAGTCTTACTCTCTGGAAAAAACGCCAAGTTCTACCTGGTATGCTATCAGACATCTACGATGGCATAGTCTGGAATGAGTTTAAGATCAATGATACCGACAGCCAACCCTTTGTATTCCAGAGCGATTATAACCTGCTTCTTACGTTGAACTGCGACTGGTTCCAGGCATACAAAGAATCATACAGTGTTGGTGCGATTTACTTGACAATTCAGAACCTGCCTCGCGAAGTGCGTAATATCCGTACGAACACCATCTTGGTATGCTTGATACCTGGTCCTAGTGAGCCAAGCACGTATCAGATGAACAACTACTTGCGCCCTCTGGTCGAAGAGCTTTTGGTCTTAATGAATGGTGTCCAAATGGAGACAAGGACTAAAGGCACTCATCTGGTAAAGGCTGGTATCTCGTTGTATATGATGGATCTTCCTGCTCAGAAAAAGTAGTCGGCTTGACATCTGCACCTCAACCAACGGATGTCACAAGTGTAAGAAGCAATTCCCTGCACTTGTCCAAGGAAAACAGCTCGTGATTTCACCGACTTTGACGTTGAAAATTGGATTAAAAGAAGCAGCCAAGAGCACCGAGAACTGGCAAAAAATGGCGTAATACCAAAACCAATGCAGAGCGTGTTTTTTAGAGAAAGCAAACGGTATTCGCTGGAGCGTCCTTTTGGATTTGCCTTATTTCAACCCTGTACGTCATGTTGGGGTTGACATAATGCATAACCTTCTCCTCGGTATCACAAAGAAAATGACAAAAGTATGGACAAGTCCCTTGAAGTCAGGTACAACAACACTCTCTCCTCTAATCGACTCCAAAGGTCTTAAAGACATGCAAGCAGTCTTGGCAGATAAGTTTGTTTTGCCTCCGGGCCATGCGTTGTCGTCTATTACTCGGAAAATTGCAGTTGGTGATGGGTTTTCGAACATGAAGGCTGACGAATGGGCTACTTGGCTGTTGGTGCTTTCAAGACATTTGCTTCCGGCATATCTTGGTCAAAGAGCATACGAGCACTGGATGCTTTTTGTAAAGGCCTCAGAGATTTTTCTTTCCCCTTGTGTGTCCCTTGTTGAGCTCGACAATGCTCAAAACCTCCTGCACTCGTTCCTTTCTGGGTTTGACGCTGTGTACAAGAACAAGTCCTTGATCACGCCCAACTTCCACTACGCTTTGCATCTAAAGGAAACGATGTTAGATTACTCTGCTTCGCCTTCTCACTGGCTCTTTAACTTTGAAAGGTATAACCAGGACATCAAGACTATCCGGACCAACAGAAAGGACTGCGTTGAGCGTACTTACCTCAACAAATTCTATTGCAAGTTCATTTCGAAGAGTCTGTTGCATCCCTGTTGCCCTTTATACCCCAGGCATGTACTGCTCAAGTTGAAGATCTTTTTGGCAGTCTAAGGCTAGACTTGTAGCTTGGCGGATCGTAGCTTTTGTCTCAAAACCTTGTACAAGATACGCATTGGAGATGTTCCTGCTTTTGGTTCCGAGCCTCTTCCTTCTGCTGCACTTGGGCTTAATAAGATCAGATCAGGCACCTTGTCAGATGATATGTTCTCCTGCCTTGTCCTGTATTACAACACTGTGTACTCTGGTGTCTATAAAGACCAGCATATCGCAGCACTTTGTCCTGGTACAATTCCGGTACTCAACAAGTAGACAAGTTCCTTGAGATCAACATACTGGGTAACCGGTTCAAGTCTGTTGAGGCTTCAACAAAAACAAACGCGGTTCGTATGCTTTGGCATACTACCAAGAAAATGATGTTGCTGTGCTCCGGTGTTGTCAGATTGAATGTCTCTTTAGACATACAGTAATGGTAGAAGATGAAAACGGTGACCAATCTCCAACAACACACATTTGCATATGTCAACTGGTTGTTCCAATCTGACATGCAAATGCATTACTATAACAACAGCGACTCTTCCAAGTACGGTATGAGGCTTCTAAAGAACGAATTTGAACCTCTTTCCATCGCATCCATCATACCTGCTAGTCAACTCTATAGCCAGATTGCTATTGTCAAAACCATATTACAAACTTGCATGTTGCAATCGACCTGCCAGCCAAATTAATAGCTTAGACTTTTCTTTTATTTCACACATATATATTTACCCTTGCCTTTTTTTTGTATCTTGATGTTCTTGTCAGTTACTTTTTTTTTATTTAATAAATTTTTATTTCCTGTTCTGCTTAATCTCTTTCTCTTTTTTTAATTTTATTTTTCCATTGTGAATTTTTAACAGCTGGCTTGCTCTTTCCTTCTACATGGGTAGCATTTAAGAGACATCAAAAGCAAGCATATATTATATAGCTAAGTATTCAAGTTGCATACCAATACTGGGGCTTATACTTTTTTAAAGGTTTATTTATTAGAAAAAAAAGAAAAAGAAACCAACGTTAAGGTCTGAAGGCCCAAAGAGGAAGCGCTTGACGATGTTCGTCAGACAACACCTTTTCAACAACCTGTTGACGACGAAAGACTTGGCAGCGGCTTCTTGAGTCCTTCTTATTTGCTTTGTCAAGAAGGTAGTAGAAGTTGGTCAGCTAAATTGATGCGTTAATATCATGGAAACAACAATACAACTCCTGTAACTCACCTTCTGAGAGCGCCAAGAGGGAATAGCAGTACAGAAGTGCTTGCCAACTTCTTCGTCCTCGGCATCTTCGTCTTCAGACATGTACTCCATCTTGAGTACAGCCTCACACTCTTCATTTGAGGCAACGTCTTGGCCAAGAAGACCACAAGAAGCAACAAATGCACTGAGGCGAGCATGGTGTTTCTAAGACCAAAGTAAAAGGTAAATATTTATCAAAGACTTAGCATGGTTTCTGGTTACTTACTCTCTGTAAACGTCTAGATTTACGATACAAGGCAGCACGCTGTTCGGTTTGCTCCGTGGTCAGGCCTTGCTGCTTGGAAGCTTTGACCAAGGTGTCGAATTGGTTTCGAATCTTGGCATCAATGGCAGTAATGATACTCTTTGCCAACTCTTGGTGTTCTGGAAGGCCAGATTGCATCTTCACTTCCTAATAGCAAGACTCGTGATGCAGTTGTAAACATCCAGATTTCTCAGCGGATGCTTCATCGAATGCTGGACAGAGAACTCGACACCAATGCTTCTTGCATCTTGCACCGCAGATTGTACAGCTTTCTATTCAAAACGACTATTATATTAGTGGGAAGATAAACATAAAAGTAAGTAATAAACATACACGCAAGGCAGGGTTTCTACCATGGATGGATTTTTCTCTAGTACGTTCAGTGCTAGGAGCAACTGGACGGTTCAAGGCCTCCAATTCAGCCAGACGAGCTTTTATTTCCTGGAGTTCCTCGACAGTGATTACAGCAGGATGTGGAACAGGACGAGCAACAGGACGGGCAGCAGAACGGGCAACGGGACGGATCGTAGGACGGGGGGAGGCAGTGGCAACAACAGGGATTTGGTTCATATTGATATGATAAGAGATGAGGAAGGCATGTTGTCTATTTGTCAACTCCTATTTATAACAATTTTTGACAGAACCCTTTTTTTTGTGCTCGTTTTATGTACAAAAAAGGAAGGTCGTTGTTATGGCATCATTTCTTGTTTAGAAATAATTTGAAAAATTTTTTTATTCGTTTTTCTTTTTCTTTTCTAATTTATTTTTATTAAGTGATCAAATAAAATTTGTAAGTACTATTTCTAAGCTCAATTGACATTTCACTCATTATAAATATTCAATCAAGTCTTGCTTTCTATGAGGACCCATGTAAATCATTACATCGCTTAAGGTAAGACTTTACAAGCAAATCATTTCATATTTAACTCACCATTTTTTCAGAATTAGCAGTCTGTTTCTATCATTGTTTAATCTTTTCTCGGCGATGTCAGTACAAAGGTAAGTAAAGTTTATGGACATGACTGAAAACTTTTCTAACCACTCTGTTTAGTTGCTTTATGTACCGCGACCGTTCCCGGTTAAAAATTTGGGTGCTATGATCCTTTGAGACGTAAGTAAAAGTATTAATTATCGCTTTTGATATAAAACTCATTCGATCTCTATAGATTTCTTTCTGTTTGTAAGCTTCTTTTGCCCTTGGGTATTGTATCCTGCTTCCTACACCGTCTTTAAGTCTTTTAATGTAAGTAAGCTATATTATTCTATACTAAGAGTATAACTAACTGTTCCGTTGTTGTAATAGCCATTCTCCCTGTAATTTTCTATCGTTTAAGTGCAAGGAGTGCAAAGGAGCTTAATAGAACCACTGTGACCAAGTCTGCCATTTTGCCTACCATTCTGCCTACCATTTTGTCTAATTTTTCTTGACGTTTCGCCTGCCATTCTGCCTGATTTTTCCTGCCATTCTGCACAGTTTTTGCCTAACAATTTCTGCCATTCTGCCTACCATTCTGCCTACCATTTTGTCTAATTTTTCTTGACGTTTCGCCTGCCATTCTGCCTGATTTTCCTGCCGTTTCGCCTGCCATTCTGCCTATTTTTTGCCTAGTTTTTAATCCTATCCCCCTAATATTTTCCACCATAAAAAAGCCACTATTTTCAATCAAAAAGAGTTTTTTCCTATATTAAAAAGCCACTTTTTTGAGCCTCTAATCCTCTATATTTGCTGTAAACAGTCCAATCGTAAAGAAGTATATTTGCGTAAAGAAGTCCATTTTATCCAATTGCAATCGTATATTTTAATAAAAATACCGTGTATGAACCCAATCAGAACGAAATATTGAACGTATTTTTGCGAAAAGAAGCCAATTGAAAGAACTATTTCAAGAATGTAATCCAATTAGGTCGCTCTAATGGATACGGAACACACGTTGGAAACGAGGCAGTTCTCGTAATCTGTTTGCCGTCGTGGAAATTGAGGCAGTAACCGTGGTTCATTTGCCGTCGTGGTAACGAATGCATTGATGGATATTCATTCGCCGTCGTGTGAAACAGATGTGTTTCGAACCCAGGTTTCCACGACGGCTAATGAATTGGGAGTGCCAAGTAGGTTCCGTACGAAGCAGACGTGTGTTCCGTAAAAATCATGGTTCGTTTGCCAACCTCTTCGGTGTAGTGGCATATATAGAATTATGTGACTCTTGGGTAGACTTTGTTTTAGTGCTTGTCATGGTGTATATAGAGCAGGTATTTTGGTGCAAGTCTGAGCTGTATTGATTAGGGATTGTTGTGAAGGTAATGGAAGAAACAAAGAAATCCTTTAGAACTCGTATAGGTTTATTAAAGAAAAATCAGATGTCGTTTATAGCTATGGAATATCTAGGTATTTATATCTTTTAGGTCGGATAAACTGATTCTATCATCTAGAGATGATCAGGGAATCTATTTTAATATCGAGGATACGGAACACTATATCATTGACCATGTCTCAGATATTCAGTCTACTCAGCTCTCAGGTCATAGCTGATCTGAGATGGTAAGATAGAAAAAATTGTTTTAATAAATTCTTTAGCACCATCTTGTCATTTTCATTGTCACATCAATTCTGATTCGGTATAGCTGATATCAATAGTTTATCCACATCGATAAGGCCTGAGTCCCGAGAGCCAATTGGTCTATTTGATATATGATCCAATTTGTCTCTCAAGTTAGCATCATATTAGAATCGATCTCTAAAGGATAGATAGATGAAGTAGACATTGATCTATTACAGTTACTCTAGTTCTATTCTAGACTCTATGTCCAGATATAGTATGTATAATAATACTTTGTATCATTTATTTCGTAATCAGTATATAGATTCTAAATGTTCACAACATTACCCTCCACCAGAGTCAATCTATCTTTGATAGTTGTAATCGGCTCTTAAAAGTGAACATTTTGATTCATGCGCATAAAAGTAATTTACTTTTTGCTGAATTCTATTATTGACTGTGACATATGGTATGCAACGTTCTTTAATCAGAGTCTAGTATTTTTATGTTATGTTCTGTAAGGAGATTTTTCTTTTGTTTTCTTCTCTTATCAATCACAAATTACTTTCTAAGTCTTTTACTAGCTCTTGTAGAAACAGATGCTGTCTCTCTGCTCTTTGAGGCAGGAGTTGTTCTCTTGTTCGTTCCTGTCATTGTTATTGTACCTTTCTGATTCTTGTTGGATGCAGGAATGTCCTTTACTTTTTCGGCATTGCTTTCTTGGTCCAGTAATTTCAGCTTTTCAATTTTGGCCCAGTAACGATCAATGATGGTTGGATCAGTGAAACTAGAGATAGGCTCCCAAGTGTTTGCTCTCTCTCCGAATCCAGCCCATTTAACCAAGAATTCTCTGTTACCTGGTTTGCCTCTGTGATCGCGAATATCTTCCACTGTGAAGTATTCATCTTCAATTGCTGATTCATCAATTGTGACTATTTTAATTCTGAAGGTACATAGTTGCGATGCAATAATTCATTTTGCTCGTCTTTTAATTCGTATGATCCGCCTTTATTTCTTCTTGCTATAGTATAAGGACCTTCATAGATAGGTGCAAGTTTGCTTGGTCTCTTTTGCAGTCTTACCATGACATGTGTGCCGGGTTCAATATCGACCATCATGTTCTTTGTGTCGAACCTCTTGCTACATTCCTCATTTATCTTTTTTGTTCTTTCAAAGATAGCTGGGAAGACCAACTTCTCCATGTGATCAATGCGCTGTTCGAGATCTTCACGCGTCATCATATCCTTAGGGAGTGGATTATTGTTCTTTTCTTCATAGTCTTTAGGTAAGCCGACTTTACGTGCAAACATCAATGAGAAGGGTGAACTCAACGTCTTGTTTTTCACAGCGTTGTTGATAGAAAGCTGTACTACAGGTAAATAATGATCCCAGTCTTTACTATTCGATTTACACATCTTTCTCAGCGTGTTTTCAACTATTTTCACACTAGCTTCAGCACTTCCATTACCTCTAGATGATAGGGTGTGGAGTATCTGCGATCAATGCCGAGCTTTTGAGATATTGATTCAAGTAATGCATTATGATAAGCTCTGCCATTGTCTGATTGTAATATGCGAGGAAATCCATAATCACCAAAGATCTGCATGAATGTATTAGCAATGGTATCCGATTGTTGATTCTTAAGTGCTCTGACGATTACATATTTTGTGCAGATGTCAGTCAAGACCAAATTTCAGTATATCCATTATCAGTGACCGGTAAAGGACCTAGAGAGTCTACTGATACATGATCAAATGGCCTCATTGCAACGATACTTGTCAATGGGTGGTAACCTCTTTTGGATATGTTGTGCTTTTGGCATTCAGGACATGAGCTTACAATTTCCTTGGCTTCTTGATATATGTTAGTCCAATGGAGTCCTTGAGAGTGTAGTTCACGAACGATGGCATGACTACCGAAATGTCCAAAAGTATGTGTCTCTCGCAAGAGCTTTTCTCTTTCAGTCTCAGGCGGAGTGAAGTAATCAAGTGCATCTTTAGTTTGCTCGACTAGTTTGGTGGTAAGAACATGCAGGTTCTTGTCTCTGCTATATTTCTTTCTACGAACGGCAACTCTTTTGATTTTTGCTACTTGATCTTTTTGTTTTTGACTGCCAGTGCTACCCTCCACCAGTTTGTGATCACTCTGAAAATGTTCAAGAGGGGAATACAAACGACTTAACAAATCTGGTAGTTTGAGGAGAATACCCGGAATATGCACCGCATCAAAGTCATAAGTGAGAATTTCTTCGAACCAATTCAACATCATGTGATTGCAATCTCGTTGTGTATGCATATATGTCAATGCTTTATGATCTGTGTGCAAAGTAAATCTGCATCCCCAAATATATTGATGGAAGCGACGAAAGGCCATCAGAACACCATACAATTCACGACGAGTAGCACTCCATCTGCGCTGTGAGGATGATAGAGCATTGGATACAAAACTGATGTATCTGTCCCGACCCTTATCATCTCTCTGAAACAACACAGCAGAAATTCCATATTGAGAAGCATCAGAAGCAACGAAGAATTCTTTTGTAAAATCAGGATAGTGAAGCAACATGCTTGAGTGCAATATTTCTTTCAAGGCATTGAAGCTCTTGTCTTGCTCATCGGACCACAATTCTTCTACATTCTTTGCATGGCTCAATCTAGTTAATGGCTCAGCAACAGTAGAGATCATTGGTACGAATTCCCTGAAGTAATTGATTAGACCCATAAACTGCTGAATGTGTTTCGCTGTGTTAGGCACTGGCCATGATTCAACGTTAGTGAGTTTGGCTTTATCAAACATAATCCCATCTGCATTGACCACAAATCCTAGCATCCTAACTGATTGCTGAAACCTTACACATTTCTTTGGATTCAATATCAATTTAGCATTAGTCAATCTGTCTACTACCATTGCGACGTCTTTCGCATGTTGTTCGGGTGTTTCACTGGTCACTATACAATCATCAACAAAAGATTGCACGCAATCCATACCCTCAAACAAAATGGCCATGACCTTACAGAATTGCGAAGTCAAGCTCTTCAAACCAAAGCATCCCTTGATAAAGCAGTATTGCTGTCCATTATGAGAGAATGTTAACTTGTGTGCATCTGGAGGATGTATCTTAAAACGATGGTAAGCATTAGAGAGATCGAGTGTAGAGAATACCTTCTTGCCTCTCAAATTTTCAAATATGTTTCTCACCAGTGGCACTTCAAAGTTATATGTTGGTGGTAGGATCTTATTCAATAGTCTCACATCCAAACATGCACGATGGCTTACAATTTCACCCTGTTTGTTCTTTTTTGGTACGAGTAACAACGGACTGTTAAAGGAAGTATTGACACCACACTTCTCTATTGTTTTTGTTTTAAGCCATTCTTTTATCTGTTCATCTAGGACGGGTCTCAATGTATGTGGAATACTGTACTGACGACGATATGCTGTTGCTCCTTCAGGCGTGGGCAACTTTACAATGGATTCCGGAATAGGACAATACGACTCTACTGGTATTTTTTGGTTATTATCAATGTTATCTTGGATGGATGCCATAAACTGTGCAACCTCCTTTTGTGATCCAGCAGGTAAGTTATCAGGTTCAGGTGTATCAGTAGTCAAGATGTTTGCATTTGAAAAAATAGAGTCTTTATCACTAGGATCAGCACTATCGTCTTCAAGATTATAAGCAACACTTGTAAGTGCAATACCCATCTTACTCATAATGTCCGTACCAAGAAGAATGTCAAAGTCAAAACTATCGTTAAAATCCATGACTTCAAATTGATGTTTGAAGGAAATTCCATTTGTATATTTTATTGTTAAAGGATCTGTAAGTCCGATGCGAGAAATCTTATTGTCTTGTGATAGGCAATTAAAGTAACCACTAACATTCTTATTTAATTTATGGATATTTAATTTTTTGAATAGAGAGTCTTTATTAATGAATGTACTAGAACTTCCAGTATCAATCTTGGCTATTAATTTTTGCTTCTCTACGATAATGAATGTATGTGAGTTAAAAGTGTCACTTAGTCATGCATCTTTTAACATATTCTCGTCTGTATACTTACAGTCAAAGCAATCATCCGTGGCCATCTTTTCAGTGGCATCGTCTGTCTCATCCTTGTCTTCTGGTCTGTCTTCCTTGGAAGCAGCGAGAGCAAGTACATTTCTCCTGGCACACTTGTGTCCGGATCGATATGGTTTACCACAATAGCGGAAAGGAATAGTTTTGGCCTCAGCAGGCTTCTCTTGTCCAACTTGTTTGTGCTTCGTAATGGTGTAACAGTTTTCAGTTCCATGTGTAGTATTGCTACCATGCATCTTGCAGAAAAATTTCTTGTCATTCTTGTTATATGGTTGATTTATCTCTTGTCTTCTTCTTTGTGTTGTATACATTGTCCTTTTTAGGAACAATAACAAATTATAAAGTCAGATTAACCATCACGTCGTTAACATATATGGACATATTGATTAACGGTGAGATACGTTCTCATACAAATAAACAGAAAGTACGTTGTGATCCAACGTAAGGTAAACACTCAGCTAAGATGCGGGATCCATCATTAGTATAAATAGAGCTAGAAAATGTATATTGAATAAAGACAACTTTCTTTTGGGTCTGATTGATTTACTATTGTTATCAATTGTACCGTGAATATCACATTTTTTTCAATCAAGACAAACCCATTCTACTACTACCTCTATTTCTTTATTTTTATTTTAACTTACCTCTGCAACATGTTCAACTCTGTCAACAACTCTGCTCCCATCTCTGACAACATGGATGTCGTCATGAATGACTCTTTGCCTGTTGTGTCTGGTCTTGTTGTTGCTGCTCCTGTCGTGTCTGCTCCTGTTGTTGCTGCTCCTGTCGTGTCTGCTCCTGTTGTTGCTGCTCCTGTTGTGTCTGCTCCTGTTGTACCTGTCGCTGTGGACACTAGTGCTTTGCACAATGCGTGCAACGCATTGAGAATGGAACTTGTGGTATTGGGAAGCCGATACTATGAGAGAAATGGTGACGCTGACCTTGCCGATTTGCGTAGGCAAATCGACGGTAAGAAAGCTGATTTAGAAGTCTTGGAACGCACTTTGGCAAGTGTAGAAGGCTCTGGTTGTTCTTCCTCTGTGGGTGGTGGTGCTCCTTGGTCTTCTGTTGGTGCTTCTCGTGTTGTCTGCCCTCCTGCGTTGCCTCTGTTTCAATGGGAAGGTAATGTACATGATGTGAAGGCTCGGGTTTTTCCTGATGTGCATGCCTGTGTCAGGTACTTTGAAGATGTAATGTATGCAAATGCATTGAACATCGACCAACACTACTTGCAACTGGTTCCCCAGTTACTCTCCTACACCGCTAGACAGTGGTATGGTCAGTTTTTGGCCCAATCTTCGGGTGTGTCTCCTTCGTGGGGGCAATTTAAGGCTGCTTTTTCCTCTCGCTTTGGTCGAACGGTTGATCAAGATCAAGCCGATTGTGCTCTCCAACTCTCCAATGTGTCTATGTGGCTTGGCAAGACGTTTGATGCTTTTGTTGACCGGTTTAGGGACTTTCGTTGTCGTTCAGGTACCCAGTGTTTGCCTTCTTCTGTGTTAGTAAACAGATTCCAGCGTGCGATGCCTGGTCACTTGCGGGAAAAGGTTTTGTTGGCCCGTGCTGCTCTCCCTGAGCACACTACTTGGGACATCGATCAGGTTGTTGCTGTTTCTTTGCGGGTGTTCAGAGACTGCGAAGACATGGGTTCTGGTGCTTTGGCTGGATCGTCCACCGGCTCCTCTAAGTGGGCCAGCAAGTCAGGCGCTAAGGTGTCTAAGCGGTCGGTGTCCTCTGGACGCTATTGTGAATTGCATAAGACGAGTACGCATTCAACTGCCGAGTGCAAGGCTCTCTCCCAGATCTCTGCGTCTTTGGTGACTGGTTCTGCTGCTGATTCTTCCTCTTCCTCTGGGCCTCGTACATCGGCTAGACCGGCTGATAAAGGTAAGGGGAAGGAGAAGTCGAAGAAGTGTTACAAGTCTGGCGCTTTGGGCTGGTCGAAGGCGCACGTGTGCAACTCTGGTGTGCCTTTTGCAGGTAGGCACTTTGGGATGATGACTCTTTCTTCTTCTGCGTCTGCCTCTTCGGGTTCTTTGGGTGCGATGACGAGCTCTACAGCTCAGGTGCCTGGTAGAGCCTCTGGGGAGTGGAACGCTTTTGCTGCTGGCAATACTGCTGCTGGTACTTCTTCTGCTACTGGTGCGTCTGCTGCTGGTGCGTCTGCTTCTGGCACGTCTTCTTCTGCTGCTGGTGCGTTGGCTGCTGGCACGTCTGTTTCTGCTGCTGGTGCGTCTTCTGCTTCTGTTGCCTCTGGGGCTGGCTCTTCTGCTGTTGTGTCTTCTGTTGCGTCTTTGTCCGAAGACGACATGGACATAGATGAACGCGTGGTCGAGGCTGCACAGAATTGTAAGTATGATACTGAATTTTCAAAACTACCAGGGTATAAGTCTAACTCTCTTATTTTTCCTATTATTGTAAAAAACATTGCTGTGTACGCCTTGGTGGACAGTGGAGCTACTTTCAGTGTGGTTCATCCTTCTTTCTTCTCTTCCCTTGGCCTTCCTCTTGTGCCTGCTTCTGGCAGCGGACAATTAGGACATGAACTTTCGTCTGCGCCTCGTCTTAGACAGTGTAGTCTAAACGTTGTTTATAATAAAAAATTCATTAATCATACTTTTGAAGTCTTCAATGCTTTTTCGATTAAAGATAACGTACCTGTTATCATTGGCTTGGATTTGATGCCTCGTTTAGGTATTTCAATTGATGGCTTAGTTACTTCTTGGTTTGGAGTTACAGGACCAAAATTGCCTTGTCCTATTGATCCAGAAGAAGTTAGTAACGCAGTAAACGCCAGTCCAGTAGGTACTTCTGAAGAGAGATTGCATTACATGAGTCAATTACAGCCATTACTAGATGCCAATGCTAACATTGATCTAAAATCCACTTATTATAATTTGCCAAATGCTGTTGTTGATCTTGAAACTAAACCAGGAACGACTGCTTCGCAAAAGCCCTATCAAGTACCATATGTATATCGTGACGCTGTCTTGGCACAGTTCGAAGCATGGGTAAATGAAAGTGTGATTGAGCGGTCTACGGGTCATACTGATTATAACGTGCCCATTCTGCGTGTTGCAAAAAAAGATATCGATGGTGTATATTCAATGAAAAAACCTAGAGTTGTTGCTGATGTTAGAAAGCTGAATAGCAACATAGTCAGTAATGATGTTTATCAATTACCTTTGATCTCTGACATTCATTAACGTATGAGAAATGCGACTATCATTTCTACAATTGATATCCGTTCTTGCTTTACTTCGTTCCTTGTCAACCCTAAACATAAGCATAAACTTAGTTTTATGTGTCCTTTTACGAATCTTCGTTACCACTTCCCCAAGATGTGCTTTGGCATCACGTTCATGTCTGCATTTGTTCAGAATGTACTCCAAAACTATTTCCATGATCTGCCATATGTCTCTATTTACGTGGATGATATTACTGTGGGTACTGCTTCTACGTTGGAACATCACTTCCTTTGCTTGGGCACAGTGATCAAACGACTGACAGATGCTAACTTGCAGATCAACTCTACCAAACTAGTCATTGCTATGAATTCGGTTCATTTGTTGGGCTGGACTATTAGTGGTGGCGCATTGTTGCCAGATTATCGTAAGATAACTGCAACTGCCATGTGAGAAGATGTTCCTACTACAGGTAAACGACTTGCCTCCTATTTAGGATTCTTGAATTATTTTCGAGGATCTA
>JAIWNE010000112.1:0-110739 GCA_025331445.1 Blakeslea trispora | reverse complement strand
ACTGTTTAAAGGAGGTGAATTGTAGAGAATCTTTTGTTGAACTGGATGGTGATAATAATACGGGTAACTACAGCAAATGTCTTAGATAAAAGAAAGAAAAACACAAAGAAAAGAAAAGTGAAATCTACCTTTCTGTAGGAAAACTAAGATGACTACTACTGAGCATTATATATAATTTTCGACAACAAATACCAGAAATAACCTTGTTATGAAAGACTAAATGAGAGTAAGAAACGAATGACAATGATGATTCCGAAAGGGAGAAAAAAAATACAAAAAAAAAGGACCAAGAAAAGCATAGATATTGTCTTGACTTTTATTGACCTTTTTTTGGGTCTCCTTACCCATCCTCTTTCTCCTTTTTTCCTACTCAGCCACACATACACACAGGCTACTGAATGCTCTTACGTAGTTATTTGGCGATGGTAATGGTTGGTAAACTTTCTTTTGGGTCATTTATCGCCTGATTCTAATTAATTTGTTGCTACTTGAAAGCACAGATGGTTTTTTTTATAAGCCCAATTGCATGGCATATCTGTAATTGTTCTTTCTTTTTCTTTATTTAAGCAAAAGACAGAATAAACTCATCATTGTGTATCATTTCATGTCTGTATGTATGTATTATTTGTCTAAAAAAAGAACAATAAAAGTCTTGTTTGATTTGCGTCAATACAAGTGAGTCAAGAAATTATGGTTGAAAGTACGTAGGAGCAGTTGACACTTTGTACAATCAAGCGTAAGATCGTCTTTATCTCTTTATTGAATTAGTTTAGGCATTTTATTTCTTGAGAAGTGTGACGCTACACTTAAAATTGAAAGGATGACAACTGATAGTTTCCTATTACTTTCTTGATGGTTTCACCATACCCTCATTTTGCTACAAACAAATGCACACATCGAGTAAAGTTAATATAGCTCATGCAAATGTTATCTTTGTCGATTACGAATGTAAATAGTATCTCGTAAATCAAATAAGTCTTGTCAAACAACAATGCTTCTTTTTTAATGCAAGAGTATGCTATGATCGAATATTTGTATCAATAGTGTCCATAAAGAGTTAGGCAAAACATATCACAACTTAACTTGCTTCAACATAGTCGTTGGACTTTAATAGATTATTTAATGTTGGTAGTATAGAGCTTAATAATAGAAACAACAGCTTGACTCTAGCCAAGTCTGATCTCTTTGCTATTTTTTAGTTGATAAGATAGGTTACTTCTCTTTTCTTAAGAAACAAATCTTGCTTGTGTCATAATTGACTATAACATAGCATGGCAGATCTTTGCTTGATCCTTTTCTGAAAATCCGAGTAGAGGCAGCCTTACTTTTGCCCTTTTTTTTTTTATTATTATTTGTGTTGTGTTCTGTTTTGCTTTCTGAAATTTGGAATTTGAAATTTGGGTTGTTATTTAATGTGGCACTAGAATCTTAATTTCCTTTTGTTTTCACTGCTGATCAGTCTCTCATTTGTAGCCACTTACTATATTCTTTCATGAGAACGCCTTGCTTCTTTTCCAAAAAGAGATAATGCTGTATCTGAGCCGCAAACCCCCCATTCTACTAACCCCCAGCTTGGGTTTTAGACATAAATCAGAATGTCCTACTAGCATACATAACATATCTAACTTGAATTATGTTGATAGGGACAACGTACATTCTTATCAACTGTTTCAGACTATATCTTTTCTTTATGGAAACAAGAGACAGATGAGATTATTTTCGATAGCTAGAATCATACAATTATAGCATAGCAGTATGAAGAAAAGTAGGAATGTTCAGTGTGAGTTGTGCACTGACAATTTATGGTTACTGACGGGATAATTTAGTAAAGTTTAAAAAAAAAGTTTAACCAAAGACCTTTCGAATTGCATTTTGAGAAAGTACTGCTTATAGCTATAGTTTCGACAAGATAGTATTAGCGCATAAAACAACCTTTTTCTGTTTAGATTTTTAGCATCTGAAAAATTTACCCCTATACTTCAACATAGTTATTCCCATGGCAATCTGTGTATTTATGAACAACATCATTCCTATACAAACACTAAAAGCCTAGATAACACTTTGGATTTATTTAGTCAGCATAGTGGCCATCAAGTTGTACATATGCACATTTGTTTTATCACCAAGCACTGATAAAAAAAAAGTATTAGTGTGTCATTTATCGTTGGTATGTCATTTATTCCAACTTTTATACAGGTTCGTTATCTTTATGGTTTAACAAAATATGATTTAAATAGCGATAAGAAAAACTGCTTCCCAACAGAAGAACAATAAAAATCGTTCTATTAGACAAACCATTGATGCACTCCCTTCCTTGTGACACTTCCGCCTTTGCAAGTTTGTAGAAGGCTAGGATCGTTCAAATAAACACAACTTTGTTTTTTGGATACTACAACAACAATGCAGCACATTAGCAGATTCTAGAACGAATAGGCTTATCGACGACTTGGGTACAAAGTTTAATTTTTTTACTTGGTATGTAATTGTATTTATAAACTAAATTATCGTTCAGGCCAAGTATAAACTTTTCACATAGTCATAGGCTTGAATGATTTAAAACAAAGGCGCTTATGTTTTTGTTGATTTTGTTGTCCAGTGCATCTTTTTAATTGAACAGATAAAAGCATCAATTTGTCCAAACATGAAGTTTTGACGTATTACTGAATCTACAGAAAGGCAATGGTAAAAAAAAAAATAAGTGCATTTAGAACCAGTAATGGTAGTGATACAGGTACTGAAGCCTCCTTAAAAGTAAAAAGAACCATACTAAAAGAGAAACAAACCATCAGCAAAATAGCTTTTTCTGTTGGAAAGAGAAGAAAAAGAACTCAAGTGCAGTAATACATATATTTACCTGAGCTTTTATAACTTTTGTAGTATCTAGTGCACGTGTAGTATGTCATTAGGAGAGATTGTATGACTAGAAAAAAAAAAGGGCTGCAGAACATAAGAGACCAGTTAGCGTGTCAATGAGCATTAGCTGTCATAAATTTGAGCAGATGAAGATTGTGTCAAATTGGGTAAGGCTTGGAGATATAGTTGCTATTATTTCAGTGACCTAAAAACATAGTGTTTACACGATTAAATCAGCTTACTTTCTTTGCCAGTAACTAAGAGAGAGAGAAATTTTTCATAGCATAAACAAACTAGAATTTGAGCGCGAATACAATAATTGCCTGATTTAAGAGTGTTCATATTCTCGAGAAATACACTCTTATATTGAGCATACTCTAGAATTGAATGAAATTTTGACGCTTGGAGCGATAGAAGTCAAAGGATCGCGTTCTTATATTGAGAATATTCCTATGCCAAACACTCTTAAATTGAGCGACTACTGTACAGGCAACTGCGTGTGAAGCTATTAAAGTGCTAGCATATCTAGGCAGTTATTTGTTTGTTCATAAAAGAGACATTTTTAGGCTTGAGGTTTTGTAGTCCTTTGAACTGATTAATCATATCAACAAAAGCATACATATTATTACTGTAAAGCAGGCCCCTCTATTAATCAAAGTGGCGTCTAATGTTCATTGGAATAAGTTCGACGCTCTTTAAAATAAAGAATTAGCTATCCCAAAAAAATGTAACAGGGTCAACAATAACCATAAGTTGCTCCACTGCGAATCGTTCAATACAAGCTATTGTATTCAAGTTAGCTTGCCATAAATTACAATCACATGTTTATGACTCAGAAAATGTTTAGATTTTAAATGAGAGAAGAATGAAAAGAGTGTAGGGAAATTTAATAACTTTAAGGACTATAACTGATAATTGCGACAAGTGACAGCTCCAGAAGGTTTTTGATGTTTCTCTTCGGTCTGAGTTTGTCATAGCTATAGCATGGACTGAATTGACTATGGTCTAAATAGACTCAATCAATCTTCTTATACTTAGCGTATTTCAATGATTTTTGTTTGCATGTTGAAGTAACCAAAGGCGAAGATTTATTAGCTATTCTGAGCAATGCATCATTGCAAAAAGACAAGATAGGAATAAAATTGTAGGCTTCACTAGCACTATACATAACAGTTTGGTACACCAAAGTACATGAAACAATTTTGACACACTCAGGGGCGTTGGGTCAATGAGATTTGCCAACAAGCGTGTTGATATCAGTGCAAATCTTAGTTTCGGTTACGTCTTCTGTATTGCAAAGCAGATTCCTTTCTCTACAATCGTCTAAATCATAAGCACGGCTATGAAATCTTTTTCAGATATATTGAGACACCTTTACCTACTTTTTTCTGTTAGTAGTAATAGCTATAGTCTGTACTTGTTTAGTTTAAATGAAGACAATAAGACCTATCGCATGAGTCAGATCTTTTGATGTCTGGCTTGTGTTGCTTTTAAGTTGATGTTTGACAGGAAAAGAGAACTTCAGGCATTTTATGGATTTCGAGATGTGTATATCTTACTTTGCGTTCATCTTGATTATCTCTCATTTCATTAGAATATATCCTGTGCTTCAGTTCCAATCACATAGATGCTTTATCCATTCGACAAGACAATGATCCTTGTTGGAGAACAACTGCTGGTTGTTAATCGAATAATCCCATAAATGGTAGACAATAGGGTGGTTCATTTTGGCACAAATTCCCATCACAAATTTTCCATTGAAATAAGTGTAAGATCGGTGGTCGAATAAACAACCGACTCTCTACCGAGAAGGTACAGAAGGATAGCTTGTCGACCGCTAGTTATGTCTAAGAGTTTTTGAGCAGAATAAAGGTTGAGTTTATTCGATTAAAATATGAAGGTATCTATATTTTTTTTTGAGTACTGTTCATGTCAGATCTAGAAAGTTCTACAATTCAATTAGAAGGAAGTTTCTAGTAAAGATCAAAGGTTTCCTTGAGACGAATCAGGAAGAGACAATTTAATACCATATTTATACTCGCGACAAGTTTTAGAACTGAGATTTTGATATTGAAGGAGAGCTAAAAAAGGGGAAGAAGTGTACCTACTAGACTAACTTTGCAGAGCTAGCCTTATCCTAGATGATTAGCAGTAAAAAAAACAAGTAAATCAAAGTAGAAACATGAACGACAATTTGGGTCACTTGCAACATCAACATTTACACTAAACTTTTTTTTAATTTTTGCTCGAAATTGTTTTCTAAGTCTGCACGATTTATTTGTTCTTATTGCACGAAACAAAAACCTAGAGTTGCACGAATACTTTCGAAAAATCCTTTATATTCAAAATTAGTCTACATAGAACTCTGCTTTTTTAAACTCTTCAAAATCAAGTGGACAAGCGTAAAATTAGAGACTTGCTGAAAAGTCGCTATTGAAGTTCAATCAACCAAAGATATTTATTATGATAGAATATCAAAGATTATGAGAAAGCATCAGCAATGTAGCCCTCCTTTCTTTTTCATTTCCTCTTCTTGGAAGTCAAATAAGAAGCCTATCTTTATTATGTTCATTCACAACTTCTTTTAGCTCTTTTTGTTAAGGAAGCTTGTTTATTGTCTCTTTGTTATCGCTGCATCTGTTTTTGATTACAAAAAGCTTCCCTCCTCAAAGCGGCTTCATTCTTGAAAAACCATGAAATCCAAAAGCTAATATTTCTAAGGGAAAAATGGCTAAGGGAACATTTTTGGTGTGTCAAGCTGCAAAGCTATGGAAGATTTTGATTCTTTTGGTGTGAGGCAACTGCTTAATTTTTACATGAGTATACTCTTCTCTCCCTTTGTCGACCAACAATCTATATGAACCCGGTCTTTTGACTGCTCATGACACATGAAGAATGTAGTCGTTATATCCGCTGGCGTCTTGGTTGGTTACCTACTGAATATGCTACCCTCTGTCTTTTTTGCCCCCCCCCACCGCACCCTCACAAGGTCCCACCCCATCCAATTTTTACGGATGCGCCTTCATTTGATGATGCCTGAAACAATCGATGGCTTCCCTCTCTCTCTTTTTTTTTTTGAATTGACTCTCTGTCCATCACCCATGTTCCTTTGACATTATTGTTCCTTTGACTACCAGTTGGCCTACTATATGCAAGATCCTATATGAGCTTGACTACCCGCAACACTTTAACATTTTGCCCCCCCCCCACTTGATTATCTAGAAAGGGGCTGAAATCTTTCAAGATTTGCAACACCTCATTCAAAGAGGAGGGGGAGATGAGAATGAAATCCTCCGGATTACGGAAAAAGCTAGACGCTTATTAGTTTACAGATTTGCAAGTGCAAAAGCAATCCACAATGAAACTAAGGTAGTGGCAACAAAAGTACTCAAGCTCCCAAAAAACATCATTGTATTCGGAGAAGACAAAGAGCTGGCTTTCTCTTCAGAAGTTGTGCAGATAATTTGAAAAGCTAGTTATGATGACAGGATTATCAGAGGATCTCATGCATCAGCAGGCAGATCAGGAGGATTCTCTTATGGTGGATTTAGAGGCAGCCACTGTAACAGAGGTAGAGGTGGCTTTTCATATAACAACCGAGGGTGTTTTTACGGGGGTCAGAAGGGAGTCTACGGGAGGAGGAGGGGAAGTCATTTCACAGCCCCTCAGGACCCGGTCCTACTTTCAATCCCAACCAACGAAACTACAAGAATAACTAAATCTAAAAACATAAAAAAAAACAAAAGAATATAGAGAAGACAAAGAGCTCGTTAAAAACAATAGAAGAGGAAATATTCCATACCTCTGGACGGCATTCGACCAGGAGCCAGATTGAAACACTTCATAGCCAATTGGAAAAAGATGACTTCACACAGCTGACTATTGTCATTAATCCAAGAAGAATTTCATATTGCTTTCTCAACTCCCCCGATACCTTGGAGAGCTTTGCATAGTTAAAGAACGGCCTGAACACAACTCGATCTATTGAGGAAGAACCAGCCATCGAGATCTTCGTCGATGCCTCAGACACAAGCTGGGGTGTTCATAGCAGCGAAATGGATACAGCAGGGTTTTGGTTGGACCAAGAAAAAGAAGTTTCAATCAATGCACGAGAGCTCCAGGCGACTCGCTTTGCGCAGCTACTCCACAAGAAAAAGTATGCAAACTCAGCAATTCTGATTCGATCAGACAACACCACAGCCATAAAGTATGCGAAGAAATTAGGCGGTACAGCATGAGCGGTACTACAGCAGTTATCTCTAGGAATTCAGGAAGCGTGTTCCAGCAACAACATACGAGTGAGGTACGAGCATATAGCTGGGATGGAGAACGTGAAGGTAGACAAGCTGAGCAGAGAACATAAGCCAGTGTACGAATGGACACTTCCCAATAAGGTATTCCAAAGAATACAACAGAGATGAAGCTACATAAGAATAGATAAATTTGTGCCAAGGGAAAACAAAAGGTTGTCGAAATATTGGTTCAGGCGGATGGATCCCAATGTGGCAGCAACCAATCCATTCACTCAAAACTGGCCAAAGAGAGGTTTGTACCTCCACCCGTCATGGAAATTAGTTCCAAGGGTGCTTCGGAAGTTGAAGGAAAAGAAGGTTCAAGAAGCAGTGTTCATTACGCCGATTTAACCAACTCATTGCTGGTGGTCGATGATGCTGCAGCACAAAGTGAAAAAGGCGCATCTAATGCAAATACCGATGAGCAACAAGTGATGGAATTTGACCGCTTGGCTATTATCAAGGCACACCAAACGGGTCAGATGTTGAGTCAAGCCTCCCAGCAGTATTTAAGAAAGGGACTTAGAGAGAAAACCTCTAAGAATTATAATTATGCTTGGAAACATTGGGAAGACTATTGTCAAAGCTAGGGCTATAGTCCCATTGAACACAAGATACAGACCATCTTGGAGTTTTTCATAGAGAAAAAGCATCTCTCGTCATCTAATCAGCGATTTTAAAAATGTCAATGAGCGCATACAGAACTTCCAAATAGCGTGTTGGAACGTGATTTCAAATGAGTGATAAAGTTTTTGCGCAGTTCAGGTTGAGACTCTCTGAAAATGCTGCGTACATTTAAAGAGCCTATTCGTATGGTTTGACTATTCATTGTGTCCTACGGGCTCCAGTAGAGGGGGTGTTGATGCGACCTCTGGCTCATTCACTTTATCATCAGGTAATGAATTCAACTCCATAACTAGAGAATCGTTGTCTCGAAGATGGTCGCCCAGATTCTCTGGAAGATTGCTCTCAATGCCTCTCATCTCAACCGCCACCGTATCAGGAGCGAATCTTAAAGCCGAAGTACCATTAAAAATACCAGATAATTTACTATGACTCTGAGTCTGAACCCGATTTTGTTGCCTTTGAGAAGCAACCCTTTCACTTTCCTCTGTTTGGATAGCACGATACTCATCCAGTAATTCAGAGTCAGATCGTAGATCTGGGCGATGCGATTTTTTGGCGACCACAGAAACGACATGTGCGGCCCCTATTACCACATCCAAAACAAACCTGATCCTTTAACTTAGGGCAGTCCCGACGAAAATGGCCTGCCTGTCGACAACAAAAAAAGATGGGATCAGCTCCTTGGAACGAGGCTGGAGCATGTTTGTCCCAAAAACCGAGGTACAGTTGTCGAGTGAGATCCTGAGTAGGAAGGAGATCAGTGCCTTCATTGTTGCGGCTTGCAGTATGTGTATCAATGACGAAACTAATCTTGCTGTTAAAAAAACCCTCACAGGTATGTTTTCTAATTTGATGAACTGTGCCATAGTGTTGTAGCGAATCTTGTAGACACCATAACAATTCATCACTCTTCGGAATACGAATCAGATTCAGTGCAACGTGAGCAAATGATTTGGTATTTGAGCCTGTACCAAGGAAGGTGGCGTGACCTACTGTCAAACCAACCTGTAAGGCTCGGTCACGAGCTTCAGCTGTCGCAAATCTTACCTCAATCAACATGTTACTCTTATTTGGGTTGCTGGTAAACCCACTCAAGGGTTGAAACCCCTCAACTGATCCAAAATCCGCCTGAATGGCCTTATAAGCTTGGGTATGATTATTAAAAGAGTCAGAAGGAAAAGAGAAAAGAACTGAACCAGCAGTCAATGTCTGATACGCAATATTGACTGCTTTGCGACTCAAAAGTTGTGCTTGATTATCTGAGGACTGAAAGATTATTTCAGGGACATACTTGACTGTCATGTCCTGATGACGAGATCTAGGAGAAAGAGAAATGCGCAACTGTTGGCCCCTCTCAGCTACCTGTGCCCAAAGTATTTCGCCTGAATTTGGCATAAGTCCTGAAGAAAGTAAGAAGTTTCTTAGGTTCTTCATGAAATAGTAAGCTCAATAATACACTTAAACTACGTATAGTGTAGCAAATGCGAAAGAAAGCTTTTTTACGCGTATTGATTTTTAGTTTTATGCCAGTTGGATTTTCAGAAGCCGCCAAATGATTTCTGAAATCCACCATTTGGGATCATATACACTGTAAGAGTCAAAAATATCAGTACGTGTGAATCAACAAAAATCAACTTGGGAAAATTCATGCAGTTTTCGGGTGTTACACGTTTTGTGTATTTGGCGGAAAAAATAAACTCCTTTCATTCTTCTCCATATTTTAATTTTTCTCATACAGTAACAAAAGTTTAACCTTCTTAAGTAGATGTTTCTGAACTATGACACGAACAAAGCTAAACGTTTTTCTTTGTATTTCGCATGACACAGGCAGAAATAAATAGAGGAGATATGGACCTATAAAAAGGACTTGTTTGAATTTCAAAAATGATTCTTTCTTTCGTTTTCCATTTATATTAAATGGTGGATGTTCCTGTTGCGCCAGAAGGCATAGAAAATCAAGTATCTTTTGTACAACCCTTGGCGCCTATAGGAGGTAGTTTAGTAGGATCCTTTTTTGTTGGCCTGATCCCTTTACTGCTTGTCCTAGTTTTGTTGGGAGCGTTTAAATTACCTGCACACTATTCATCATTTGCGGGATTGATCGTATGGTATGTCATTGTATTTTCTGTATTTGATTACGGGTACAAGAAAAGATAGAGATGAACTGATAAATAGATGATTAGTATATTCATTGCTATATTTGGCTGGCATATGCCTGCTCAACAAGCGTTTGAATCGATTGGAAATGGAGTCGTGTTTGCTAATTGGCCTATTATGTGGATTGTTGTAAATGCAATGTAAAGTAAGCGCTTTCAATTATTTTCATTTTTCCTTCTGGTATAGCTAACAAAAAAGTCTTTCTCAAGGTTTATTTACAATACAGCAGTTGAATCAGGCGTTTTCTCTTATTTCCGTCGTTGGATCTTAGCCTATACTCCACCTGACAAGCGAATCATTCTTTTGATAATTGGTTATAGTTTTGGTTCACTATTAGAAGGTATATTGTAATACGTCTTTCAAGAAAAAAGATAGCAGCTATTGATAAATGTAATGTTTGTTTAGGTGTTGCTGGATTTGGTACCCCTGGTGCAATTTGTTCGTCGCTGATGGTATCTTTAGGGTAAATTAAACTGTTCAGCCATACATTTCTTAAGGCGAAGGTTCATCTAACAGTTTTTTTTATCGAACCCGTTTTTTTTCTCTTGGGAGATAGGTTTGACCCTTTAGACGCCTTGACATACACACTTATTTTTGATACAACACCAGTTGCTTTTGGTGCTTTGGGTATTCCTGTTACTACATTAGCCACAATTACAGGGTTGCCTGTGATGAGTTTGTCAGCCATGATGGGACGTCAGTTGCCTTTGATCAGTTTATTTCTTCCTCTTTATGCCCTAGGCTTTTATGCTGGTATTCGAGCTGGCATTGTTGAATGTTGGCCAGCTGCGCTTGTAGCTGGATTATCATTTGCAGTGGTTCAGGTAGGAATAGAACAGTGGTTTGTTTTCTTGAAAAACTTACACATAATGGAGTAGGCTATTTTTGCAAACTTGGTTGGCCCCGAACTTCCTGATCTGATCGCAGGCCTTGCTTCATTGATTTCAATTATTGGATTTGTACAGTTCTGGAAACCCAAATGCAGATCCGAATTCCTTGCAACACTTGAGCCTGCTAACAGACAGAATGCAGATGAGGAACGCAATTTAGACAACACTTCTTCACTAAATAATCACGTAGAAACAGAATCTAAAACAGAAGGTTTAAGCAACGACAAAGTGGCCCAAAGACAGACCGAAAAGACTGTTACACATAATGAGAACATGCCTCCATCAAAATTGCAAGTAGAAAAATTAAGCTGGTGGGAAACGTTTTTAGGCTGGAGCCCATGGCTCATTATTGTGGTAGTGGTTATCATGTAAGATATTATGCTTTCCTTGTACATAAGATTTTGTGTTTGTACTAATATCCTTTTTTTAAAAAAAATCAACAGTTGGTCTTTTGCAAAAGTACCTCAGCATGGAAAGGTGCAAGTCCGATGGCCACATTTACATCAGGAAGTTTACTTGACACTCTATGGAAAACGCTATGATGCTATTTGGACATTTGAGCCTTTAGCGACTGGTACTGCTATATTGATATCATCCATCCCCTTTATGGGCCTCGTTCTGTTGAATGGTTCTCATCCTCGCGTCTTTTGGGCTTCCCTTGTGATTACAGCCAAGCAGCTTTTCCTTCCCATCTTGACTGTTTCTTTTATCATGGCCTTTGCTTACCTGTACAACTATTCTGGCATCGCATATACTGTAGGTCTAACGCTCTCATCGGTAGGAAGAGGGTTTCCATTCTTGTCTGCATGGCTTGGGTGGCTTGCGTGCTTCCTTTCTGGGAGTGACACATCTGCCAATTCATTATTCGGTAATCTTCAAGTAGTAGCCGCCAACCAAATTGGCTTGAGCGCTGTGTTAATGGCCAGTACGAATTCAAGTGGTGCCATTACATCCAAAATGATCTCACCTCAAAACTTAACAACTGGAGTCTCTACCATTGGGCTGCAAGGTCAAGAGGGCCGTGTACTCCGTCGAACTATTCTTCATTCTATTTTTATGGTTTGTATTGTGGGAGCAATTGCATGTGTTCAACAATACGGCATGCCTGGTATTATTCCTTCCTAAAAAAAACATCAAATGATTTTTTTGATTATTTTACAGCTGTCTACTTCATTCCTTTCTATGTTGTTTTATTCCTGTTGATGAAACAGACATCAAATAAATTTCATTTCAATAAAAGCAAATACTTTTTGGTTCCATTTTTATCTCGGAGGGGATATTATAAATGGAGCATCAAGTTTCTTTGTAATGCTTGATACATTTATTAAAAGAAAGCACGAGGAAAGTGAGGCTAATAACATATCACTTATTTATTCTAGAACAAAACAAAGGGCCCAGAAAAGAGTTTTCTTTGTCTACGAGAAATTAGCCGTTATCTGCATAGAATTGTTCTGCATCACAATACTTTTAATTAGTATATAGATCGACACTTTGGATTTTGAAGACGATCCTATTTTATCTAGAAAAGTTTTTTTTTTTTGTTTCAGCATTATTTAATTTCTTTTCTTTTCTTTTTGAGTACTTTGCAACATGTTTAGACATACTTTTCGTTATTCATATAGCATATCTGATCAGCAATCTAATTCAGCAGAGTAAGCTGTCAGCTTCTAAATGGCACACTCTTTTTTTTAACATGATTCATTCAAATAGTTTCGTTTATTATCATCATCCAGTCTTGCATGATTTTGAAGAAGTAAGTATTAACTTATACAATAAATCAATTTATTTTAAAGAAATTGTTTTTTAACTGCAAAAGGCGTATTGCTATTCTTCCCAGTTATCAGACAAGTTTTTTATGACTGAATCACCTTATCAACATACATCGCTCCAGGATATACCGTGCTTACCTGGTATTCATGAGCTAGACTTTATGACTAATCAAGCATATCAGATGCAAAATAATATGGAGCTCAGATTAGATCCTTTCGCCAAAAACTCAACATTAAAGAAGAACACAAGCAAAAGAAAAGTAAGTTGTTAGTACTCGAAAGAAAAAGAGGAATTGCTAGCATATATCTATTTCTGACATTCCCATTTCTTTAACTAAAGAAACCTGAATATTTTAGAGGAACAGCATCGATTAGAGTTAACAAAGAACAAAGAAAGCATCAATGCCATTCATGTCATAGGTAAATCTTATTTTATTTTCTTTGTGTACTAAATTAAAACGAGCCATATAGTACTGAAACTCCCGAGTGGCGTAGAGGCCCGCTTGGTAAGGCAAAACAAAACAAAAAAGAGATGATGATGACAGTATCTAAACCAAATAAACATTTTCAGGACCTCATACTTTGTGTAATGCATGCGGTATCAGTAAGCCTATTGCTGTTTTTATTCTTTCTCAAGTAACACTAAATTCATTGTTTTCTTTCTTTTTATATAATCATCAAAAGTTTGGAGAAAACTCTTGAAGAAGGATGAAGAGTCTATTTCTTGCTTGGATGACGGTACTAAGATAACTCTGTACGATGGTAAGAAAGTATTGTAAGTTTCAGGAGATGGTCTGACTTCCTTGAATTAGTCAAAGCTTTAGAAAATGGCTCTAGAAGTACAGCATCATCAGTTTCAGGTTCAGCTTTATCTAGCTATTGCAATACCGAATTAGAAAAAATTTACACAAAAAAGACCAGCCTTTCGTTTTTATTAACATGATTCCCTACTATTTTGCATTCCTTTTTTTTATTGTTATTGTTCCTTTCTTTTTATTCCATTTTGTTAAAATAAAATTTTATACGCTAGGAAACGTTGCTTGTACACTACGCTTGATACGTAACATTTCTTTGAAGGTATCTTCATTACCATGCTGAACCTCAAAGTCGTGCCATGTCTTCCAGAATCCAGCTTCAGTCTAAACAAGACAATTAAAAAATAAGATACTGATTTGTATAAGATCAATTGAAACTTACTCTTGGGTTAAACAATTGTGAGGCAAAACCATAAATGGCACGGGCACGGTCAATCTCACCTAATTTGCGCTCAAGCTCAGCATAACGTAAACTCATGATACGAACATGCTTATCAGGGAGCGCTTCAATAGCCCGTTCGTAAATCTCACGAGATGCCATGATACCAAATGATTCTGTTGCTTTAGCAATATAGTACTCGTACATTTCCATACGATCGTCATCAGCCACTGCACTGGTCGCACGGTCATAAATGCGCATTGCATGTCGTGCTAAACCATGCTCTTCTTCTAATTTACCATACATCAAATATATAGGCTTAGCATACTTTGGAGGGCAGCCGTCCAAGGCTTGCTCAAACAAGTCTCTAGCACGTTCAAGTTTAGTTCCACCCTATCGAGATAATGAGTTTACATACATCAAGATCCATTCATCCATTGATATTTACATAGCGCTTCAAGAAACGTTCAAGGTAGATGTTCCATAGCTCAAAGGCAATGGGCCAACCAAACAATTCAATACCGCGTTCATAGACCTTGAAGGATTCTTCAAAGTATTGATTCTCTTCCAAGAAGGTAGCATAATTGACAATGACTTGAGGGTTGGCAATACGTAAATCCATTACCTTATCATAGACTGCCTTTGTACTCTCCACTGTACCAACACTTTCTTCAAGGTCAATATAGAAACTCCAAAGACGCAAGCTCTTGAACAAACGCTGTTGAACAGGAATAGATTCATCGTGAAAGTTCACTTGTTTTGGATTGACATCCAATGTCTTTGGTATCTGTGTTGCCCTAGACATAATCTCAATGGCTGTATCGAATGCATCGTGACGGGTCTCCATTTCAGCATATTCACACCAGATGTCTGCCAAATCATTGACTGACTTATAGTTGACTTTGATGGCCTTTTCAAATATAGCACGTGCAGAATCAATTTGGCCTGCATCCTCATAAAATTTAGCAAACTTGGCCCAGAGCTCTTGCAGTTTTCCATGAGCTTTTTTGGGATTGATTGTCTGGACGGCTTGCGTGTAGGTATCGACGATTTTGTCTCTGTTATCACCCCACAATAGAACTCTCTGTTGCCATTCTAACACATTATTGGGATTCTGTCTTAATAGCACATCGTTCACTAAAAAGGGACGGCGGTCCATGAGGCGCTCAAATCGAAGCAATCTCAAATCTACATCTAAATCCTCTTCTTCGTCCTTTTCTCCAGCTGCCTCGCGCTCAGCAGCCATTTCCATCTTTGTTGTAATCATCTCTTCCTCGAACTCTGCATACGCATCAAAAATGACAGTGAAATCTCTAACTGTCATGACAGTTGTGATACCTTCTTCAAATATATCACGGGCCTTTTCTAGTTGACCCATTTTGATCCAGTACATAGCCAGACGTGAATACAATAAACCTACTTGATCTGTAAAACGCTTGATACCACTGCGAATAATTGATTCGACTTGAAGGCTGGTGATAGCCTCACAATGGTCAACCACAAGCTCACATAGTTGCTGCCACAGTTGATAGTGTGACTTTCCTTTCATCGAGTTGAATTTGGTATCGTTGACAATAGAGACAAGCTTAAGTGCTGCTTCATCATAATATTCAAGTTGAACAAGGTTTTCAATAAAGTTTTCGACAAAAGTAGGCTCAAACTACTCACACAATGTTAATCTTCTTGAAGAAAGAATTTTGTTAGTCAAGGTCAAATTACCTTTAGGTAACGACGATAAATGCAAATGGCTGTTTCTCCGCTAGCGGCTTTAGCGAATTGTAAATAAAGATCCCAAATTCGAGCATGTTGTGTGACTGGAAGTGCGCGTAAAGCATTGTCGAAAGAACGTCTGGTTTTTGTAATCACAGGCATAGTAGTTAACAGAGAAAGGTAATCAAGCCAGATGCGAGGCATCTATTTTTGTATTAGTCTTTTTTGTGCAATCAGACTTGACAGGAGTTTACCTTGTTCAACAATACAAGTGCACGCTCATAAAGAGCAACTACAGAATGATACTGCTGTCTGTGTCGAGCTGCGTTTAGTCCTTTCAATTTATCGCGTCTAAAATCTAAATATTGTTTCCACAGCTTGTAAGATCCGGGAAGTTCTTTCAGGGCACGTTCAAACACAAAGCAAAGTTCTGAAAATGATCCGTTTCTTTTATGATCGATGTAACGAATCCAAGTACGAAGAGAGAAAGGACTTCGAAGAAGCTCTTCTTCGTAAGGCATGTCATGTTCATTCTAATTGTTGTTCCGTTGCTATATAAGTTACTGATCCGTTGAGTCTCTCTATGAACCTACTATTAAAAAATCTTCGTTTTGATGAGGAGCCATTATTACAACTCTATACACAAACAAGAAAAGAGAAAGATTGTTTTATTGCTCTTTAAGATCAAGTCGGACACACATAATTTGAGTTCAGAATTTGCATTGATGTATACAATTTTTTTTTTATTTCTTTTATTTCCAGAAAAAAGAAGTACGTTTGACACACAGGTATGAAACATACTCTAGGCATCGAAATGAAGTTATTTTGCAAGGCTTGTGTTGTGTGTAGAAACACCAGAGCAAGCTACATCCTTCATTACTAGGAAAGGGAAGCAAACAAAGCTAAAAAAAATAAGAATAATGATCATATTTCGGACCGGACAGTACACGTCACATGTTTCGTATAGGGTACGCTTGGTTATTGGTAGAGTGTAAAATCAATAAAGTTCGAGATTTTAAAGAGGAAGAGAAAAAATAGGTCCAACTCGACCCCCTTACTAAAATCAATTATTTTCACCCCTCTCTCCCTTTTTTTTTTTCTTTTTCTTTTTTTTTTTTGCAATACTAATAATCGAAATGGCTTCTCGTATTCTCAACAGTCAAATCACCGCCTCTCTTAAGCGTGCTGGTGCTCGTTTCCAATCTACTGCTGCTGCTGAAAGTGACTTTGTTGCTCAACGTAACGCTGTCAAGGAGCACGCTGCCAGTAAGTTTTTCTCTATCAAACAGTACAAAATGTTTTTTTACTAAAAAAAACAACCTCTACAATTAGGCTCTGCTTCTACCTGGAAGAAGATCTCCATCTTTGTTGTTATCCCTGCGTAAATTATCAGTCTCTCTTTTTTTTTGTTATTTCTGATGAATTCTAACTTCTTCCCTATCAAACATATAGCCTTGTTGCTACCTCTATCAACACTTACAACCTTTACGAAGCTCACTTAGAACACCAAAAGCACCACCCTAAGGAATGGGTCAAGTACCCTTACATCAACTTCCGTGCTCGTCAAGCATTCTGGGGCCCTGAAAGTCTTTTCTTCAACCCCAAGGTTAACCTCTCTGTCAAGGAAGAATAAGTTACTTTATGACTCGAATTTCACCAAATAAATCAAAACAATAAGAAAAAGAGAAGATATGTACTTGAGTATATATTTTGTACACTATATATATAAAAGCAGTTTACCGTCATGACTATTCAATGAAAGCCAAATTAACGAACACACACACACATACATATATTTCTGCATCTTTCTATGGTCGAAATAAGCATTTGGAAAAGACTATTTATATGTGTTGTTTTATGAGGTGATGTTTTCTTGTTTCTTTTGGTTAGGCACTGTCACTTGTTATTGGGTTTTAAAAGTGCCTGTGTATGTTTTTAATCGTTTTGTTACTATGTCATATTAAATGATCAATACTGGTAACAAAAGAAGAAAACATGCTTCGAAATGAAAGAATCCGTTCTGTCGAGAAAAGCCCCTTCTTTTTTCTTTGATAACCTTTTTGCCATATTACAAAACATGCAAGCAATAGCCACCGTTAGTATATGCTATATTCTTGCCACCTCATAACTGCATTACAGATATACATAAAAAATACAGTTTGGAAAAAGCGTAAATATACAAGTGACTATAAAAGGTTCCAGGAGGAGCTTTTGCAATCCCTAGTTTTGTTTCCCCACTTGCTTCTCTAGTGGTAGGCATGAGCTACCTCTCTCTCAGTATATTAAGCTAGCGTTCAGCTCTTTTTGTTTAACTTGAAACTGTATGCTCTTGCGGTTCTTTTTGACGGTTGATAAAAAGCTCAACCCAATGTTTAAACAAGCATTGTACATGCTAAACACATAGTATCACTGTCTAAGAACAAGTCTTATTGTTATCGTCTTTTTGCTCCTGTTCTTATTCCTGTGTAGCTCATATCTGCTTATTTTGCTTTCGCTTCCCAATTGCTACCACTATCATCACAATGGCAATTGATTATAAGGATTTTCTATTCCTGTTTAATTGCCACTATTTTTATTGAACATGTATTTTTAGAGATAACCACTTGATTTCTCTGGATAGATATTCTTCTTTTCTTTTATGAAGCATGCGTACAAGACATGTTACATACAGTAGTCGCTCGATTCAAGAGTTGTTCAATATAAGAGTATAAAATATAAGAATAGCCACTCTTTGACTTAAATCGCTTCAAACGCTAACATGCCATTCAATATAAGAGTATATAATACAAAAGTACATTTCTCAAGAATACGAACAATCGATAATAAAGCGACTATTGTACAATAAATCAGACAACTTATTTATTTCTTTATGTTCAAAATGTATTTTTATGCAAAAGATAAGGATATGAGAGAAATTAAGAAAAAAAAAACTGGATAATTCTGTGCTTGTATAAAAATATAAAAAAGGGGATATAATTCTTTTGTATAGAAGGAAATAAAGACACTGTCTTGATTTCTTTTCTTTTTATGTTTCTTTTGTAGGCTTTAGTTGATAGGATCATAACTCCAAATTCTGGCACGGTTGTCACCAGAACCAGTGGCAAAAAGTGGTCTGCCTGATGGACTGATAGCTACAGAGATAACTAGAAAAACAAAGCGAGGAATAAATGAATTTGGTGAAACAAAAAATCAATGGAGATATAGCTATACCTGAGTTTTTGTGTCCTTGCAACATGAATTGTGTTTGGCCTGTTCTAGGATCCCAGAATTGCACGCCACGGTCCTTTGAACCAGAGACAACCCAGCGACCATCTGGTGTACAACCGACAGAGAGTACGAAATCTTTGTGTCCTGTAAACGTCATTTTGCAAGGACCTTTGCTTCTGTCTCTATCGACACTAAGACCACGACCTTCATTGGTGCCCAATTGCCATAACCTCAGTGTCTTATCTAAACTACCGCTCACCAACATTTTACCATCAGGCATAAACACAACAGAATAAACACTATCTTTATGTCCTTCGAGTCGCTCAAAGAGAGCGCCTGTCTGAGTATCCCAGATACGAACCATTTTATCAAGACTGGCAGCTGCAATGATGCGACCATCAGGAGAAAAGGCAACACTTGTGACGCCAGGATCCTTTTGATCATGGTCTGTAATTCGAAGCACATGGAGACATTTACCATCGGCCATGCTCCAGATTCTAGCGGTACAATCGCCAGAACCAGAAGCAATTAGACGTCCATCACGGCTGAAGTCTAAAGAATAGATGTCTTGTTGATGTCCCACGAGGATGTTGATAATACGCTTCTTTTGGATATCCCAGATTCTGATCTGCTTGTCTTCGGCACCAGTAGCCAAATATTTACCATCAGGACTAAAGCATACTGAGCGAATGTAAAGATCGCCTTCGATCTTAATATTGTCATCCTGCAGAATAGCTACTCGTTGAGAGGAAGTGACGTCGTAAATAAATGTAGCACGATTGCAACCCGCAGCAAGATAACGGCCATCAGCACTAAACTTAACGCAGCACACAACACTGGCATGCTCTAATGTATGTACCAAATCTACCTTCAATTGACGACTTGTCTTGGGATTGAAAAGTGCAAACCATTCATGGCCTTCTACTTTCATACTGGCAGGTACACTTTCAGGATCTACATCAGCCAGTACACTCTGCTGTTGTTGCTGCTGCTGCTGCTGCTGCTGTTGTTGTTGTTGTTGTTGTTGCTGCTGCTGCTGTTGTTGTTGTTGTTGTTGTTGTTGTTGTTGTTGTTGCTGTTGCTGTTGCTGTTGTTGTTGTTGTTGTTGTTGTTGCTGTTGCTGCTGCTGCTGCTGCTGCTGCTGCTGCTGCTGCTGCTGCTGCTGCTGCTGCTGTTGTTGTTGTTGTTGTTGAGCACCATTTGCACTTGATGGGCTGGGCATGGGTTTGGTATTATTGCGAGACACCATAGGTGAAGAGTTTATACTAATATTCTGAGGAGGCGTAGGCGCAGAGGACGCTGATTTGCGTTTAAGACTAGGAGATTCGTTGCTACCTTGGGGAGGAGGTTGTTGTTGTGGTGGTAATGGAGGTTGTGGAGGAGCAGCTGATCCAGGGCGAGAGGGATAATTGTAGCCATTAGACCACTCTTGTTGTCTTTGCGATGGAGGAGGTTGAGGGTGAGCTGATGCGGGCGGTGTATGCATGCCTCTGGGTGATTGATTGTAGCCTGTATTGGGAGGGGGAGGGGGAGGTTGGTTATAGCCTGAGGAGGATCCTGTAGAAGAAGGCTGAGGCTGGGATGAAGGGTAAGGGCCATGAGGAGGAGGGGGACCATTGGGTAGTTGATCTGACATTTGAGGTGGAGCTACAAGGCCAGGAGGAGCTTGGTTTCCGTGTGCATTCATAATACCGCCAAAATAATTAGAGCCAGGTCCAATGTTAGGTGGTGGTGGTTGATGTGGTGGTTGAGGATGACCTGGTAACGGCATACTAGGATGACCTGCGTTGCCGCCACGCGCTTCAATTTGCTGACGAAGTCTAGCAATTTCATCTTCGTAACTAATAACAGGATCAATTAGAACGCTTTAATCCCTCCCTCCTTTCCACACTTACTGCTTCTTTTGGCTTTGTTGTGTACGTTCGAGTTCAAGCAAGCTCTGTTGGAAGCTGTTCATTTCTGATATTTGCTGGTTCACTAAGTGTTATTTTTAAAGAGAGAAACCGGTTCATTTCTTTGGAGACAAGCCTACTTAAAAATAAAAGAACTGCTTACTTTTCAACTCAAAGTCATCTCTTTGGCTTTTGCACATGTAGAGCTCCTGTGCTAGCTGATCGAACTCGCCTCGAATAGAGTCAAGCATTTCAGCAACACGACTTTGTGGCGCTGGCACCATGGGACGATGGTTGTAAACTGACATTTTATGCTGAAGCAATCTAGAAAGAGAAAAATAACTTTTTTACAGCGCGTTTTAATTCGAAAAAATTTTCTGTTGTGTTTTTGCTTTTTTTTCAACTAGGTTACCTCGCTTTATATTATACGGTTTCCTTTTTTTCAGGTCTTTAGGCTTTGTTTCTTTTCAATAATATAAATACGCTGAGTTGAAGATCAGGATGATGAGATTTATATAAAAGAAAAAAAAAGGGCCCTTTTAATTTGCTTAGAGAAAGAGAGAAGAGAAGGTCTTTTTTTTTGTAAACAAGAAAAGGATAGCCTACTTTGTTTAAGAGAAAGAAAAGGTGATTGAAGGTGTGTACGGGAAAAGGATAACAAGAATAAAAAAAAGGGGGGTTTTGTACAGTTGTTTGCTCATATAATTTCGTCGCATTTTAAAATTTCAGTTGTTGTGTTCTTAAAGTCCTACTTTTGGCTGCACTTTAAGTGAGCAATCAAAACAACAGTGCTGAATGACTTGGTCCTGCTTCCTTCTCTGGTTTCTTCTGCGTTTTCTACTTGATATGATCTTCGCAACATAGACACGTCGCACAACTCTAAAAGGTATGAGTGCGTGACTCGCCCTGTAATTGTCCAAAAAATCGAATATTCGTAAATAAGATAGTGTTATATACAGGAAGCAAATGAATTGTATATCCGAGAAATACGCACAAACTCACTTGTCATAGTGTCCAAACTGTATACGTTAATAACAGTTGTATTCTTATAAGATAAAGAAAATATCGCTTTGAAGACGTCGATTTCAAGATATGTATAGAGAGAGAATTCAAGCATACTATGAGCATAGCAATAAAATTTGTCTTGTTTTCTTATTTCATGGTTTACAATGATCCGAAAGCCCATCTCTCTTCTCACAAGAGACAGGAATCGAAATAAAAAGGGGCTATCACTTTTAAGAATGCGATTGAATATTAAACATTTCAACTACTGTTTTAGAGAGACATGCACCATTTCTGGAAATAGGTTGCACATAGAAAAGGTTTTGGTTGCATTAATGAAAAAAAAAATTGAAAATTATAAATTTATAGAACAAAGGATTGAAAATCATCAGAAAATCAATTGTGCAACTGTATAATCTTGTAGAGCAGTTTCTTTGTTCAATTATACCGACCTATTTTGAGTCAGAGTCTCAACAGAATTCGCAGATGTCTTTCAGACATCGTCATAACTACAAATCATTCTGAAGCCAACGTTCTCTCCTTCAACAATCTCTCATTTACTGATTATGAAACTGCGAGTAATAGTATTTGCAACTTTCAGGATTTTGAACTGACCAGCAAGAGTAGACACTTTTTCATCCACAGTTGCTATAGGATCTTCGTTATAGTTTGGAAGCCAAAAGCATCCCATTAATGAGCACAATCAGTTGTTCAGCCTTATTGTCCTCTTCTTGAATAAGTCAGACATGTAAAATCCTTTTCTCGACCGCACTATTTATTTCTTTGAGCCAGTCAAAGTCCATCCACTACAAAACACTTAGCTCTTCTGCAGCTCTAAAAATTTGGTGGCTTTTGTTACTTTTTACAATGCCCACTGTAGCTAAAAATATACAAAGATTGCCGAGTTTTCTCTTTGGCATGATTTACCCTATATGCTATTGACAACTTTAATGGTAGCAGTGATTTTTTCTTTTTGGAACAGTTATTCTGACTTGCTGTTCGACACTTGTATAATTTATAAATCTTTGCGCTTTTTATTTTTGTTTTTATTTATCATGTACATCTTTACAACTCCTCATGTAAATGAGTTCATATGAGCATTATTTGTCATGGTTTTTTTCTTACTTTCTTTAGTCGTGTAAGTACTAAATCTTTAGAAGAGATTGACTCAGAAAGCCACATGTACATTTGAAATTTCTTTCTATAGAGGAGTAAATTTAGCTTCGACCAAAGTCCTCTAAATGTCATTCTGTAGCGAGACAGAGCAACGATTCATAGGAGTTGGTAAAAAAAAAGCATAAAATGACATGAGCGCTTAAGAGAATGAAAGTGAAGGAAGTTTCTCAAACACGGATTAAATGGACTCAATAGCTATGATAGAAGGCCATACTTTACCACAGAGGGAGTTACATACCAATGGAATTGCTACAGCATTTCATCTAAACTTGCATGTGTCATTTAAGCTCGTTTTCACCAGATATCTGCAACACGGAAAACAAACAAAGCTAGCTAACAAATACCACATACAGCAAGACCCGTATGCCCAAATCATTAGTAAAAGAGAAAAAGTGAGGTTGAAATTTGCATCAGATATATAGATGCGATACAAGCCAAAGAACATCGACAACTACTTTTACAAATAATGAATTGGTGTTTGTTTTCACTGTTACACAATCGAAAAGTTATGAATGATGATGAAAAAAATTGATTTTGAAACGAACAAGCAGTCTTACAATAAGCAACATTTCTAGCTTAGAGTGATCATGCCATCAATAGACACTTATCTTTTTTTCTAATCCAAATTTTGATTTGTACGAAATTTATTACATGTTAGTCATCAAACAACATAGGAGACAATAACAATAGATCTATACACTGTAGAAAGGGGGGGGGTTTTTTTTTTTGAAATATTCTACTTTTGCAGGCCAAGACAAGAATCATACACAACAATGTAGAAACGTTGTGCATCTTAACAAAAAGAGCTGCTGCTAGTCACTATTCCTAGTTTACCGACAATACACTTGTTTCTACAACTACCCTCGTCGTTATTGTTGCTGATAACACTTCAGTGCATACAATGCTAGTCTACATGGCTCTTGAAATCATTGGCTCACAGTTGTTTTTTAAGAATCGCAAAAGATGAATAAGAAAAACCTCAAGTGGTTACATCAGGCAACATGAGTAAGACTGTTTCTACTAAGCGCTCGAATGATCTCATGTGACATTATGTAATGGCGCTCATTCAATATTAAGTTAATTTTCTGAGTTTTGACCTTGCACAGGCATTCAAAGAAAAGTAAAGCTAAATAATTAAGAGGGACTGGAGGGCCCACTTAAGTGGGAGAAAATGAAAATTGTACGACATGATACTGGTAAATATAAGAAGTTTTATTTATACTTTTTACAGTCAAAATTACAATTACTAAAAATACAAGAATTCAAAAAATAATAAATAGTATACAAAGGATTAAATATGAGGAATATTAAACAAGATCTACTTGCTATCAGACTTCTTTCCATCATCAATATAAACCTCCTTTTGATCGGCAACACCGCCGATATCTTCATCGACATACTTAATCCATTTACTGCCGACCAAAGCATAGAATAAGACGACAACGTAACAGATGAGAGGAATGACGAAAGCAATGTTGACGTTAGAGTGGTCGTGAGCGACACCCATAAGAGGAGGAATGACAGCACCACCAGAGACACCCATGATAATCATAGCAGAACCGCGCTTGTGATTTCTACCGAGATCCTTGGTACCTAGGGCAAAGATAGTAGGGAAGAGAATACTTTCGAAGAAAAGAATTACAAATAAGGCATAAGTAGTAGCAGGTGTCTTGAAGGCAATGACGAAGATGTTGGCAACAATACAACCACAAGCAAAGATAGCCATTAAATGGTCGGGACGAATCTTCTTCATCATGAAAGCACCAACAAATCGACCTACTGTGAAACAGGCTTGGGCAACAGCAAGCAAAATAGAACCACGGGAGTCAGACATTTGACCAATTTCGGAACTATAAAATAAGAACATAGATGCAACAGCTACTTGAGCACCAGTGTACAAGAATTCAGTGAGAGCACCCAAAATAAGATGTGGGGAAGTAAGAGATGCACGACGAATGACTTCACCGGTTTCACGAGCTTCTTCGGCCATTAAAGCTTCCTCATCAATTTCAGGAATGTTAGCAAAGCAGAACAATAAGGCAATGACAGCGACACCACAGGCAACACCAATGTAAGTCCATTTGACAGATTCCAAGCTCTTGGAACCATCATCTTCAGTACCACCAAAGAAAGCGAAAGAGGCAACAATAGGAGCAATACAAGAGGCAAGACCGTTGAAACTTTGAGCAATGTTAATACGGAGAGAAGCTCTGCTTCTTGAACCAATAATAGCAATGTATGTGTTTGCAGCTTTAGTTTAAGAAAGAAAAGTTTAGATCATAAATCAATAGGCAGCGATAATCAAATACTTACTGCTTTCCAAAGTGGCAAGACCAGAGGCAATAATAAACAATGAACCAACGAAACCACCGTAACTGAGATTGACGGCGGAAGGATAGAAACAAATAGCACCAACAACATAAAGAGATAAACCGAAAATCATTGCCTTCTTGTAGCCAAATCGCTTTGAAATCATACTTGCACTACATTGAATATTTAGTTTGCAGTTCTCTAAAGGAACTTTAGGGTTTGTACTTACGGAATACTCATAATGAAATAAGCACCGAAATAGGCAACTTGCATATAAGTACTTTCAGTGGTAGCTATAAATCAGTTTAATAAAAATAGATCTCGCTCCATTGACTGTTGATTTACTTACTAATGCCTAAGACATTCTTGAAGTGTTTGTTAAGGGTATCAAGGAGACCGTAACTGAAGCCCCATAAAAAGAAAAGAGAAGTGACAAGAATACCAGGGATCAAATAACTTTGCTTGGGGGATAAACCTCTTTCTTCATCATTGAATGAGACATCACTAACGACATCGTTAGAAGGAGAAGGAGCCTTTTTCTTAAAGAGCATGATTGTTATATTATTAAAAATAAAATAAAAAGAAGTAAAGTAGTAATCATTTTCAGGAAAAAAGGGGTCTAGTTTATATACTAAATTGCAATGAACTGTCAGATTCTGTTTTTGGCAGTTTCATCCATCATGCATCTTGTTCCCATCAAGAAATTCCCATGCTACAGAAACTGTACCTCTTTTAATTTTGTAAGATTGGGGGTACTGCCACTCAATTATTTTCCCGTCGTTTTCTCTCTTTGTCTAATACAATCTCAGCCCCCGGAACTAATTTTATTGGTTTGGAAGTGTATCACTTATTTCTCCACACATTTCCCCGCATTTTTTCTTTTAAATCCTAAGTTTCACTACCGGGACCAATCAAAAAAGTGCGGTACAATTGTTTAAGTAAGCCAAGTGTAGATCTACCTTCGTTGGGAAATAAAGTAAGTAAGAATCACTATGTTTCATTTTTTTACAGTTCATTCGGTTACGTATCCTAAGGTTGTACAACGTTTGTTAACAAAAAATAACGAATTTGGGGATCGAGATCATTCCTTACAATCATACTATTTGACTGATAGAGAAGTTTCTTACATCTTACTTATTGTTAATACAATAAACACGTATAGGATGGCAGTTTCCGAAAAGTAAATGGCTTGATTTGACTGGACAAAAGACTAGATGGAAAAGCTTCCTCTTTAGACAAAAAAGAAGGATAAACGGTATCACATGAGCAGCAAAATTGACCAAGATGAAGAATGGTTTTCTTGAAATTTTTAAAAGTTAGCTTAGCTGGGAGACTGCATTCATGAGGCCCCTCAAATCCCTTTTTTTTAGGCTTTCCCATTCTTTTCAACCATTTGTCCAAGGCGTGAAATGAACATATAGTCAAAGGTTGACTAGACCATAATTTAATTAGCAAAATAAATACTCGAATTTAAAATGTACAATAGAAACTTAATCTTCATTTGATTCGCCTCATAATCATCAGTATAACATGTTTCGACGTATTTGCCTTGTCTTACTATTTACTAAATGAAGCCGTCTCGATCTTTGTAATACCTTTTCTCAGCCATGATAAAGGTACCTTGCCTTGAGCTTTTTTTCCTATGTTGATGTTGATGTTGCATTCTTTTACAGCCTTTGTCACCTCTACCGCTAAAGCCTATCAGTCAAAAAAAAAAAATAGACATGATTAAAATTTTGTATGTTATAAAGACAACTCTCATCATTCATCACATTCGTAGGCGCATCATATCTTCAATCAAGTGAGGAAGAAGAGGCAACTGATTGATAGAGAGGTAAAGGTTTGTTTTAAACAATTTAATCAAGCGATAGACATTATTGTATGGTAAATTCATGATAGACGTCTCGCATCTTGGCCTTAGTAAATAAAAGCTATTATGCTGTTCGTCAGTGTCAGTTTTGAATATACCTTCTATCAGGATCCCACAAGCAACAGGCCGAACAACTCCAAGATATATCAATTGGTATAGCACCAGTTTCATCTCTTTGGACAACTTAACAAACACGAGATACAACCAGAATTTCTTTTAGGCTCCAAAACGCCAATTGCTGTGGCAACCTGGTCGCCATTTGCAAAGGGCTTTACTACATGCGGGCCACTGGGGCGTGCCGTTTTGCCCAGTCTCTCAAAGAAGAATATGTGAACCTCCAATATTGAAAAGCCTGAAGTGTAAACATTGCTTAGGTTTTTCTACTTCCTAGATATCTTTTTAGCTCTTGAATGGAAGACTTACCACACTTGCTAGAAAACCAAGGAATATTGCTTAGAGAAAGTCTACTAATTTTGATCAATATCTTTACGTGTCAATAATCAAGACAAAATACATGCCTTTCTTCCAAACAATTTCTTCTCTGCATGTCTTTCGGACAGCAAAAAAGCGCGTTGTTATTCATCTAAACACTCATTAACAAACAAATCACAGAAAACAAGCATGTTATTCAAGTCATACAAGCAGCTAATCAGCATGAATATGTATTTATGTTTTTCTCAATAGTTGATATTTCTTAGCTCAAATTGTTGGCTGTGCTTGTGATTCAGATGATTATAGAGAAAGAATCGCCTTGGTATTACAAAAGAAGTAGATAATTCTAAGACTCGCCTTATCACGCTCATCGACAAATCTCATTGGCTCGATGTCCCTAAGTATACCAAGACTAATTGATGTTCTTTTGGTGTACCAAATTGCTGTGTATAGTGCTGATGATTTCTGTGTATTTATTCCTGTTTTACCGATACAATGATACATTGTGTACAATAGGTACAAAGTATTTGCCTTTGATACTTCAACATCTAACAATAATCATTGAATTACACTAAGCATGAGAAGATCAATTGAGCTTATTTAGCCTATAGTCAATGCAGTCCATGCTAAGGCTATGAAATATTTAGACAGAAGCAACACATCAAGATCCTTCTGGAGTTATCACTTGTCATTCAAATAGGTAATTCTATCAAGCAAATAAAGCTGGTAAGCTACGTACACTACTTTCAAAAAATTATACTGAAGTCGATTTGAAGAGCGTAGCACTTTCTTTTTTTTTCATATAAGAAAAAGGTGTACACAACCATGGCTAACATCAACGAAGAAGCAGCCTGGAAGAGTATCGAGAACGAGCTCAACCTATCTAGTTAAGCCTAATAAGAGAAAGAGAGTTGATGAGATAGAAATGCCTTTAACACAGATTACATAGCCTATTGGGTGACTCAGACCATCAGCGATTGGAATGTCATTGATTACTTTATGAAACTGGTGGAGGAAGAACCAACGATGGATAAAAGACTGGCAACAGCGAAGATCATGAAAGATCTAGAGCTTATTCAAACAGCTCTAATCCATATACCTGAGATCAAGAATAAAGCAAGCACAATGATAAGTCTCATAAAAAAGAAAAGTTTGACAGTTTCAACATTCTGGAAAAAGCACTCTTCAGAGTTAAGAATGATCTCCCTTGACCACAAATTGTATATCAGGAGGACTCAAGCTCTTCTTGAAGAAAAGGCAACGAGTCAATCTACCATCAAAAGAAAACAAACCGATTTCCCAACTCTTTCCAAGCCTTTGAAGAAGAGAGACACAAACACACAAATTGAGCAAGTCGAACATGACAACATTACTGTGCCTGGCTCAGACATTTCTTTGGCAACAATGATCAAAAGAAAGGCTGCCAAATGCCATGAGAAGTTTGCTTTAAACCCAAGCGAGCTTACACCGAGACAAAGAAAAATCATGTCTGCCGGTCTTTCTTCCATCCTCGATCTAACAGACCAGTCCTTTGGCTCACAGCGATCCATATTTACTGCTGAACAATGGGATTATGTGAATGCTTATTTCGATAAAAGACTTTCCATTGAATGTTGCATCCTTGATAATGATGTATGCAATACCATTAAGATTGTACAGAGCACGTTGAGTCTCTCAGCTGATTATGAGTGTGCTATTGAATATATTGATAAGCTAAAGCAAAAGTACAATGCATCAGACAAGCTCAAAGCAACAACCTATAAGATCGTAAAACACATCCTCAAGACAATGGATAATTATGGCCATTTATTGCATGAAAAGAAGGCAGTTCGAGAAAATGAGTACATGCGCTTGATTTGGTCTTATCTATTTGAACTGCTTTTTCCACCCAAAGGCATAGTTCATGTTGTCACTGGCGAAAGCGAGAATGCACACTCTACTGAAAGCAAGAGGGAGCAATACCCTCAGGCAAAATCAACACATGGGTTTAGAATTGATATGAGATTTGTAGTGGAGATAGAAGAAGAGGAGATTGATGTTGCTGTTGGTGAATGTGCCAAAAAGAATGATGACAGCAAAGCAATTCGCGATAATGCAAAACTACTTCGGGAATGCAAAGATACAGTGGATGGGCTAATCAATCACTTGAAAAACACAAATGATGAAGCTATGTCCTATATGATTCAAATCGCTGGCTCCTCTTGTGCTCTCTCCACCATGCATCTGGCTGCAAATGGGCTGTATGTTGCAAAGCATCGGTTCACATTCAATATACCACATAGCTTTGACGATCTAGTGAGCCTACCAGAAGTGTTGGCTCAGCTTCTGACAATGAAAAGAGAGATTCAATCCGTTGCAAACAAGATAATTAAAGAAAGAAGAAAGAGACATACTGCAGAAGTCTCTTTCAATCGACAAAAAGCGCCTGCTATCAACGATAGACTTGGTTGGCTTCGTGGCACCTGGTATACTCCTCCTCGAGGTCAGACCTCCACAGTACCACTCCGATGCTTTGGCCCTCCTCCTTTAGCTTCCATATTCACAGATGAGACAAGTAGATCAGTGGAGCAGCCAGAGCAAAAGTTAACCGAACAAAATACGGCTGACAAATATGGATGGACTAGGCTTGACAGCGGCCAATACTACAACATTCATAGTAAGGAAACAGTAAGCAAGCATCCTTTGGATTATTCATTGTATGCCATGCCTCAATGATATGTTGCTAGATAGATTGACCGACTTTTCTTGGTTGCTATAATACAATACATTCATCCTTTTTGCTCCTTCTCCCCCTTTTTTTTCTTCTTACCAAGGATGGTTGTCTAAGAACTAGCAAGCTTATTGCTTCTGAAAGTAGTACTTAATATAATAATGCACAGCATTGTCTGTTCGGTTTTGTCTAACAAAGGCAAAACAAGGGTCATTCTCAAGTGCTTATACTTGACATACACAAATATTATAATAAACTTGATGTTCAACTCAAGAGTTTATTAAATCTAGTAAAACAGTATACATAAAAAGCCGGGCCAATAATTGTATGAGCGTTTCCAAAGAAAAAAAATACCATAGACCAAGAACCAAAAGGAACAAGAAGGATGTAACAGGTAACAAGACAGCAAACATTGACCAAGCCTGCCTCTCCATTCTAAAGCAAGATATAGGAGCCCACACTCCAGAGTAAACAATCCCCCGCGTTCATGAATACCCTCCACTATCCGCAAGTTAGAAGGTCTTTTTCGGCAGCAATATTGCTGGCGCTGGTCATGACTTGGTACAATGATTGCTGTCAGCATCGTAAAATGAGCACCTACATTCTCAGTAACGAAGTATTGTTCTAGTTAGTACCTTGTTCTTTTGTCGTACTCCTTTTCTTTTTTTTTTTGTTCGTGCACATTACCTTTGAAGATGAAAGAGAAAACACGACAAACATCAACCAAGCCTGCCTCTCCATTCTAAAGCAAGATATAGGAGCCCACACTCCAGAGTAAACAATCCCCCGCGTTCATGAATACCCTCCACTATCCGCAAGTTAGAAGGTCTTTTTCGGCAGCAATATTGCTGGCGCTGGTCATGGCTCTTGATGTTATACATGGGTAGAAAAAATAAACGAAACCCAAAAAAAAATTAAATAATTGAACCACACAAAATTCGGACATTTTAATCACAATTTCGGAATTAGATGCATTTAATTTGTGAGCGAAATTGACTTGTCATTACAAAATTGGCGTATACGAATATGAGTCTGTCAATTTTTTTTGACAAAGCTTAGCAGGGTTTTTGCTTAGACCATTGACAGTCTGACGCTTTGAATGACTATGGAAGCTATGAATATTGCCAATAAGCACATCTTTACATGCATAAGCAATTCTATGTTTCATTTTGCCTTCGACAATAGCGCAAAACTGCTTGGATAACTTGATTTTTCAAAGGCTACAATTGCTTCTAGGTTGATAATAGTGCTCATAGCTCTTTTGAAATAAAAGTCTATAGCAAATTTTGTGAGTTACAATTCAGCTCGCACTTAAAGCTGAATGTCAACTAGTTTGTTTTATTCTCTCTTTCTAAACTAATGAAATTCTGGATTAGACAAGCTGATATACTTATTGGCTGGATTTTGAGTGTCAACTAAAACATTCTGAGGACTTGTTTCAAAAAAAAATATTTACTCACAAAGAAAGGACCACACAGTTTGCAGAAACAGATTTCACTTTTCTGTTGCAACATAATCTTGCGCAAACCTTTTCTAAACTTAAACACAATTGCCCCACAACTTCACGAGTATCCGTGCTGATTGGGCGGGAAGCAAAAGATTTCAAGGCATGCTTGAGCCTCAAAAGCAAGTTGTAATATAGCAATTGACATGGCTTTTCAATCTTGTACTTGCAGTGCCAAGATTTTTGCCTTATAACCTTGACTGAACTCCAAGAGCGTAAAAACAGCCTTTGACAAGCAGTTATTCTGTTTTCGATTACTTGATTCTTTATTTCCACCGCCGTATTGCTGCTATGGGATGCTTTGTATTTTTTTTTGTTATACTGCCTATCGACTTTGGTCCCAATAGTTTAGGAGATAACGGGGTTCACAACCTACCTTGATCAATTCCATTGATATGCGGAATATTCTTCTTGCAGTAATTGCCAGCATCAGTTCTTTATCTTCCAGTGCGCAACTGTTGTTCCTGGAATGACAAGCATTTGAGACCTATCAAATATCTATGATTTACTTTCCCTTTTTTGGAGTTTATCGATCCACATGAGTAACTTTTATGTGATTCGACCTTTTTTTTTGCACATTTCCTTTTCTTTCAGGTTAATCCCCCAATTTCTTATCAGTGCAACAATCGTTTTCCAAAAATGCATCTTATAGACAACTAATTTCCTTTGAGAATAGACATTGACGGAGGTATCTCTTGTTTGGAATCAAAGGAAAAACTATGTCTGACAATTCAGCATGTGATGTGCGGTTACCTGGTATAAGCCTAGATAAACTTTTTCTATAAAATTTGCTGTATTGAGGCATTGAGATGTATGAAGAAATATCAAACTTACTGATTCAGACTACACAATCTAATGAATATGCTTAAAATCAACTACCTCTTATAGAATGATACTCTAAGCGCATACATCTAAGCAAATCTAACATACAGATCTTGATCTTCGATCTTGTGTAATAACAAAGATATCTATGTATAAATACTCAATGGCTATATCAGCATAACGACACCTATATATCGAAAGGCCGTTTTTTATAACAGTTGAAGTTCAAATGAAGCGTATGATGATCCCAGAAAGCACTTGAAGTCTTAAATAGACATAAAATATAATATTACCGGATCATCTCTTCTTTCTTTCAAGAACTTCAAATCAAATACAGCTTTATACAGTCTGCTTGCCGTACTTTTCAGAACCTGCAGAAATACAAATTGCGTCAACTGTAAAAAAATAAAATAAAAAAGTTTCTTCGAATTTGTTTGCACAGTCAAATCGCTTAATTCGATTGTCTATCCCATTTTGCCAGCATTTGTACAATTTGAGTCAAATAAAAAGACAGCGTGAATAATGTATGTTGTGAAAGACTTCATTGAATCTGACCAGAACGTGTCAAGTTCCACATCAAGTTAATACTTCTAACATGATAAAAAAAAAGAGACTTTCCTACATCTACTTGACGACGAGTATATAGCAAATCGCTTTGATGCAAACAATAAGCTGAGTGGTTATTGATCTCAAGTTACACATATATAAGAATAAATAGAAGGTTTACACTGAAGTGAAACAGGGATACATCGATTACTAAATAAGTGCAAAGGAACACAAATAAACGAGCGGAGCTGATTTGGCACAGACAAATCAGTGCATAAATGCGGAGGAGGGAGGGAAAAGAAGAAAGAGAAACAACCATGTAACCGACTGGTTTTTACATATACCACAATTCTCTGTCATCATTGATATCTAGAGCAAAGAATAGTACAATATCGAAGAGGGGCACTTGCAGTATTATTCCTTGAACAAATATATTTTCTGTCAAGAGTTGTAGGCATAGGTCAATCATAGTTTCCTTCAAATCAGCATCTAGATCCATGTTACACGATCTTTTCTCTTTTTGTTTAGCAGTGTAGTCATGAGAAAAAAAACAAACAAAGGAAAAAGCGGGAAAACTGATGAAGTGTTTGCTTTCAGGTTTATAGATTTACCACATCCATTAATCGATTTTATAGATGTTTGGAAAAAAAATGGGCAAATCTTAAAATTTTAGTCTTTTGAAAGTAAATCAATTTAGGAAGTTTTGTTCAACTTTACACTTTTTTTATAACACGCTGTTTTGAGAAACAATCAGTCTAGCAAGTTGAACATGAATAAGTCTATGCCAAAAAGAAATGCCAAAGAGAAAGGATGCTGTATCAAGCAATTGGCTTAGTTTCGCCAGCCATACATCTGCTTTAGATGTGTCTTTAAAAAGTTTCAAGAAAAATTTCATACAAAGTTACTATTACCCTCCAAAGAAATGGAGACACAATAGTCTAGTTAGCGTTGTTAAATAGCTTTTATTTTCTCAACCACCATCAATGTACTTTGATTGTTGTATGTTCATTTCTTTGGAGGGTAATAGTAACTTTGTATGAAATTTTTCTTGAAACTTTTTAAAAATACATCTAAAGTAAAAATAAATCATATGCTATTATTTGCAAAGTCTTTTAGAGACAAGTGTAATTCCTTCAAAATCATGCGCTACAGACCAAACAAGATCAGCAATATACTTAGGTACCTAACACCTCTTAAGCGGTCAGTCTATAAGCGGTCTTTGTTATAGACACTGAAGCTGGACAGAAAGCTTGCAGTTTCAGCCTAGTTTTGTTGTTGATCTTGATAAATAAACACTCAGATAAAATAACATTGTTGATTATTATGTAAGTTCTATGTGTTCTGGATGTATTTGCACTAAACAACAGAGTCCAACCATGACATCTCGAGCTGAAGTGAGAACACTAGAAGAGAGAATAATAATATAAGAGTTAGGCATTCTAACTGATTCATATTTAAGGCTATAATCAAGCGAAAGTAGTAGACCAAAAAGAAACATTCATTCTCTAAACCTTTTTCATATCCTACTGTTTCCACAATATATAGCGGCTACTAAGCATTAAGCAACCATGGGCACTAAAAGTCAGTTTCTAGCTTTCGAGAGTTATGTTTTGTTTTGCCTTCTTTGATTTGGCTTGGGCCTCCTGCTCCAACTAAAGCAAATGATCTGCAAGCATAATTCATGCACTTGTCAGCGAAATCGGGCAATGAATTGTTCTGTTTAGAAAAATAAAAGAGGCGCTGCTTCATCATAAGCTTATTGAGACTGTGTCCGAGAAGTGAAAGAAAAATACAATAACAAGACTCTCACCCTCTTTATTTCTCTCCACCAGAAGTTAACTTATGTCTAAGGCAATAGCCCTTTCATGCAACAGTCCTGAGTACAAAGGCATAGCTGGACTGAACATTATATACGAAGCTGGTAGAGAGAGTCTTTTTTTTTTCCTTTGGGCTTGTTCTTGAAATGCTCACTTTTTAGTTAGGCCTCGATCGCGAAAGTCGTCCTATCCTCGTATTATGTGCAGACAACTTACCCAACCCTGATATCTATAATTATGATCTTATATTATCGTAAGAGTATTGAAATACATATTATGTTTATTTCTTTTTTATGTGTGTATGTATGTGTACTGACAATACAGACAATAGGTTTATTTTAGCAAGACTGTATGTATAAGACTCATGAGAACCACTTACAATCTTCTTCCTTCATTGTTGTTGTCATCACAATGTCTGAGAGAGAACCAACGCCTATTTTTTTTTTATGTACTTAGAGATGAGTTTGTGGAAAACGATTATGTGCTTGTATTTTTTTCTTCTCCTGCTAGATATCGCCCAGGCTGGTTATGGTTGCTGAGAGCCTACCGCTCGTTAGATCGCAAGTAAATTTATATGAGAGTGCGACACAAGAAGCTTGGCATTTAAAACATTTTCCTTTCTTTTTGCTTTTATACTTGTCTATCCTAATGTAGATATAAGAAAAACCTGAAAGCCCTTTATGTTCTTCATTTGACCAGAATGTATAGACTTATTTTCGATTTAGCCAATAAGATTGTTAGGTAAGCTGATTTATTTACGTAAGCATCTGCTGCATAAAAACCCATTTTCCCTCTTTCTTTCTTCAAGCCCTAAATTTGCACGCAAGTTACAATACCTGTCAAGTCTAGAGGAGCTAAAACAATATATTGATTTGGCGCCTCAATTTGTGCCTCAAAGAGTTATTGATTATGATCAGCAACTTCCAGTCACTTATACGGCTTATTTCTCAATGTTACAGCAGCGCCAAGCTTTATCTAATTCTCCTTCCCTTGCCTTTGGTAGAAAACTGGAAGATTTAGCAAGCATTGAAAACAATTCCTCTGTGAATTACATACCAAGTTTTGTCGTTCAAATTGTCGATCATATCAGGGCATATGGTAAGAAGACGTTGTAAATTAAAAGGGCTAGTATTTAGTAACTGAGATATGATGCAAAACAGGCTTGGATAAAGAAGGTATTTTCAGAAAATCGCCGGCTAGTGATGAGTTACAAGCAGTAAAAAGCGCCTATAACAAAGGTGAGTTTTTATAGAAACTTATGTAAACAAAAAGAAACCCCAACTTACAACGGTAGTCTTTAGGCGAAGAGGTTGATTTGAGCCGATACGATATTGATGTTTCCGCTGCATTATTTAAAGTCTTTATTAGAGAGCTTCCCATTCCATTGATGAGTCTTAAATTTAGCGAAGACTTGGGTGCATTGCCAGGTAACAAAGAGCATTGTATATCAGGGTGAATGATTTAATTCTCTTCTTGACATATATTCAGATGCAAGTATCTCCACGAAGGGAACAATTGACAAGATCAGAAGTAGATTGACAGAACATTACAAAGATACGCCAAATTACCTCTATCTGCTCAATTATATCTGCAAATTTCTAAAAGAGGTTTCTGATAATTCTGCAAAGAATAGAATGAACATACACAATCTATCTGTTGTTTTTACACCTAATTTAATCCGAGCTGATGAATCATTGAGCAACACTCATGAAACAGAGCAATCTGCACTAGCTGACGCTGCTGTCTATCTAAAGCAAATGAACCAAGGCATGCAGCTTGTTCGATTACTTATCGCTAAGCATAAAGAAATATTTGAATAATAATAAATTATGCAAGAAAAAAATATCTGAAACCTCACAATCAATCAATTCAAAAAAAAATACACGACAAGCATTGTTTGCTTTTTCATTTCTTCCTCTTTTTTTTTTCCTCTCATTATTATTATCGTTCTCACTTATATATACTATTAAGAGTTCAAACAATAAAAAAATAAAGCTTTTGATTTGATTTTGTTCGAGAAATGTCAGATCCTGTAAAAGTAAAGGAATCTGACCAGCTTTTCAAAGCTGTAAATACAACACTTAAAGCTGAAGAAGGTGCACCTGTCCATGTATTTGATAATCCTGATATATCTGCTGAAGAAAAGAAAGCCGAGTTAATGGATCATGCATCCTCTGTACCCTCTGCTCCTCAACTAGATCCAAATAAAGCAATTGATCAGGATGTCCTAAATGACAGCAAGGCTGGCTGGACAGCATTCTCAAACTTACCTAATCCGGGCGACGAACAAGCCATGTATGATTTTGCTCAACATCGCTCACCTGACGAAATTAAACAGTCTTATAATGACCGTGCACGTACATCCAATGGAGAATTCAATGACGACCTTGTTGCTCAGTTGATACCAATTCATCTTCTTGGTGAATGGTATCATAATTGCGGCGTTGTTTTCGTTGCTATCTTCTTTACCTGGCTACTGACAAAACTTCGGTTTGGCTTAATGTCATGCTTTGTCGTAGGTGCCTTTTTCGGTAAGTTGCACCATTGTTTGTTTTGTTGCTCACACATGCCATTGACAAGCAAATAGCTACCTACTACCGAACCTCAATCAAACGTACTCGTCGTAATGCTCGGGATGATATGCAACGTCAAGTAGCACTTAATAAGCTTGAAAGTGATTCTGAAACCGTTGACTGGATGAATCATTTTCTAGATCGATTTTGGCTTATATTTGAACCTGTTTTATCTGCTCAAGTAATTGGTCAGGTAGACGCTATTTTAAGCGAAAATACACCTTCGTTCTTGGATTCGATTCGGCTAAGTTCATTCACACTTGGCACAAAAGCTCCACGTATAAACAGTATCAAGACCTATCCAGGATCTGATCCAGACGTAGTCGTATGTATTTGCTATCTCTACTGTATCATTTCTTGTTCTTACCAAAATGAGGTCACTCATGACAAAATCCTGTAGTGCATGGATTGGAGCTTTTCTTTCATGCCCAATGATATCCTAGATTTAACTGCTCGTGAAGTGCAGTCCAAAGTTAATCCAAAGATTGTGCTTACTATTCGTGTGGGCAAAGGCATGATGGGCGCAGGCATTCCTATTTTACTTGAGGATATTGCATTTAGTGGTAATATGCGGATTAAACTCAAACTGTTCAATGAAATGCCACATGTCAAAACTGCCGAAATCTGCTTTTTACAAAAACCTCATTTTGATTATGTTCTTAAGCCTGTAGGAGGTGAAACGTTTGGTTTTGATATCAATAATGTGAGTATATTGGATGAGAAGAGCTTTCGCAATACATATGTATGCTGGTGCATTATCGAAAAATTGTTTAACTATTAAACTAGATTCCTGGCTTAGAAACTTTTGTAAAGGATCAGGTTCACTCTAACCTGGGCCCTATGATGTACGCACCTAATGTGTTTACGCTCGATGTAGCTGCTATGATGGCAGGTACTGATCTTGATGCTGCAATTGGTGTTCTTGCAATAACCATATATTCCGCCTCAGGTTTAAAACCGAATGACATCTTTGGCACATTGGACCCATACTGTTTATTCCATATAGACAACGTTCACAATCCCGAATTAGCTCGCACAAGTACCATAGAGAACAACAACAATCCAAAGTGGAACGAAACGCATTTCTTGCTGTTGAAAAACTTTAATGGTACTTTACTTTTAAAGATCATGGATAGAAACACAGGCCGTAATGATGTTGAAATTGGTGTAGCTAACTTTGATTTGAAAGAATTGGAAGAAAGTCAAAATGCTATCGAGGGCCTCAACCTGATTGTTTATCGTAGTGGCAAGCCAGTAGGTGAAATCAAAGCTGATAGCCACTTCTTCCCTGTTTCTAAGCCTGAAAAGAATGAAACTGATGGTACTATTATTCCTGCAGCTGAATCCAACAGTGGCGTCTTGCGCTTTTATATTCAAGAATGTAAGGATATTGGAGGCGCAATAAAACAGAAAAAGGGAGGGGTGCCTTTGGTTGGAGGAATACCTGTTGTCAATAAAGTACCTATCATTGGACAGGGTAGCCAAAGTGTCAATACATATGCCATCTTCAAAGTCAATGGTCAAACAAAACTTCGAACAGCTACTTTTAAACGTAGTATAAACCCTCGCTGGAACAAGTATGTTGAGGTGTTTGTATCGAATAAGACTGAAACCAATCTAGAGGTTACCTTGATGAATGCCGTTGAATTTGGTGAGGATTCAGTCATTGGAGGATGGAATTCAAGCATGAATGACATGGAGAAGCAGTTGAGTGATCACAATGACTGGTGGAGTATAAAAGAAGGCACAGGCAAAATCCATCTAAACATGACTTGGAAACCTATCCCTATGACTGGCTTCAATGCTTCTTTGACGAAAGGACAATATCAGCGTCCTATTGGGGTGGTTCGTGTTCAGTTGAATAAGGCTACTAAGCTTAAGAACGTAGAGGCATTGACAGGAGGAAAATCGGATCCATATGTACGCGTTATGTCTGGACTTCAATCAAGAGCTCAAACAGAAGCCATTTTGGACAACCTGAATCCAGTATGGGATACGGCTGTTTATGTACCTATTCATTCTATACGTGAAGACCTAATGCTAGAAGTGATGGACTACAACGATATTCAGAAAGACAAACTTCTTGGTATGTGTGATCTTTTCATCAAAGATCTTGTAGTTGAAAAGAAGTTGGAAGACGGCAGTGTTATCTATGAGCCTTTGCCTGCTGTCAAGAGGTAGTATACTATAGTCTAATTAGATGGACTCTACTAAACTGGTTTTTATTTCTTGCGATGCTTCTTCCTCCTTTTTTATGATAGAAATGTTGCGCTGCTCAACAATTCAAGAAAGATAGGAAGAGGCCAATTGGATTATGAGGCTAGTTTCTTCCCTACACTTACAATGCTCAAACTGCCTGAAGAAAAGAATGACGATCTGAAAGAGACGGAAGCACAAAATCCTTCATCTGAATTAGCAACAATGAATGTACACAGTCATCCTACAAGCGATCTAAATGGAGAGCCTGTACACTACACATCAGACCACCAGATAAATCTATTGGCATACTCAGCAGGAATTCTGTCTGTCAAGATTGGCCGTGTTAGTCTAACTCAAAAGACTAAAGCAGTAGTTGAGATGCTCTTGGACTCAAATGAAGCTCAGTATAGGACAACTTCTGCTAAAGGAACAGCCCTTACCTTTGATGAATTTGGTGATGCATTCGTAAAGGAGATGGATCTTTCTCGTGTGGTCATACGTGTTCGGGATGCCAAAGACGATTATAAGGATGAGGATCATATCGGTTTTTGGTCTAGCACAGTTCAGGATATAGTCAAGAACGTCATGCAGGGACAAAAAGAACAGGAATATCGTCTTTTGGATTGCACAGGTGGAGTTATTTTTTTGACTTTCAATTACATACCTGTGGTAAAGTTTGTTTTGGATCCTAATGAAAGCTTGGAAAGTAAGTTAAATGTTTAATCAAGAAAGCTATTTATTGATAAAAAAAATGTAAACATGTAGACCAAGGCAACTTGTCTGTGGCGCTTATTTCTGCCTCTGGCCTTAGGGCAGCTGACAAATCAGGTACTAGCGATCCATATTGTGTGTTTACAGTCAACAATGAAAAAGTATACAAATCGCAGACTTATAAAAAGCAACTTGCACCCGTATTTGAAAAAAGCGAGGTATTTACTGTTCCTATTATGGCACGCAGAAAAGCCGTTCTTGAAGTCAGGATTTATGATTGGGATCAAATTGGCCACAATGAACTGTTAGCGGAGGGGCCAGTTCCTATAGCTGACCTTGAGTCCTTTGCAGCTCAAGAGATGGATGTTGCTTTACGAGGAGGATCTATTCGACTGCGCCTGAAATGGGAACCTCAACTTTTGGCTCGACGACGTGAAGGCACCTCGCTTTTGGGATCCACGACCAAACTGTTTAGCTCGGGAACTGGAATGGCCGGAGATATGGTTGGTGCTGGTGGCAAAGTTATATCAGGAGGTACCAAGATTGTAGGCGGTGGTACCAAGATTGTGGGCGGTGCGATAGGTGGAGGCATAGGTGCTATAGGCCGCGGATTCAACAAGTTTGGTGGCTCGCATCATAAGCGAGCAAGTTTAACATCTGACGAGAGTGCAGCCGGAGATCGACATGCTAGCATCGACCATGGTCGCTCTAATCGAGCTTCTCTGGACCCATCTTCTACTGAATTAGGTGCTCGACCCAAATCCATGATAGAGGATGGCGAAACATCAATGGATAAAAAGAATAGTCATAAAGTAAATCCTTTGAAGCGGGTTATACGATTTATAAAAGAATAAAAAGTAAGAGAGGGTTTTATGTATTTTGATGTTTACAAGAGCACTTATACGAGTGGACTGAATCATGATTTATCCTTGATTTTAATCTGAATTGACACGTTTACAACTAAATTATTTGCTAGTTCTTCTCTTGAATTTATGATGAGAGGTTATAACAAACTAGCTGATAGAGATGTTGAGAAGATACTCTTTACCATTGCTAACCATATTGATGAAGACCAGTCATTCGATAGGCGGTTACTGCTCACACCTAGTGGTACTGAAGAACTACATATTCAATCGCAGGTTGTCTAGAGTGTTTTGCGTACCTCAAGTGATTTCAAAAACTAGTAATATTTGCCTGATTACGTAATATGGTTATGAGCAAATACAATAAACAAACAAGTACTAGCGTATCTACTAATAATCCAACCAATAGCTAGAGTGCAATCGATGGATTTTATTTTGAGAAACAAGCTAGCTATTTGATCAAACATAGGCTGCCCTTATTTTTTATTGAGAGAGAAAAGAAGCATAATTAAACTCCAATTCAGTCGGTGTATAGAGAAACAAATTTTAAATTAATGATGTTTTGTACAGTGGCAGCACCAGCTTAATGAGAATCAATTGCAATTTCTCTTGGTTTATTTCGAATCATGCACTTAATCAACCTTACTGTAAGTCACTGCTTTTCTTTTCTTTTTTTTTTAGGTCAAAAGGATAAACAATATCATAGTTTAATCAGATTATACAATTGAAGAGTTTCTTCTATTTTTTATTTTATTTCAACTACCGCAGACTCTTGTGCCTTCATGTTTCACAAGCACAAAAAAGGATAGCCTCATTTAACCTTTTTTTTTTAAGCTGTAGAGATACCTTTATTATGATAGGCAAAACTAAAGAATCTCAATTAAGCCAATGAATGAGCACATAAACATCAATTTGTACTGACTCTTTATGAATCCAAAAGAACGAGAGAAAGCCTTGTTCGAGTTGTGACTGCCGCAAAGCAAGAAATGGTTGCTGAAAAAGAAAAGGGAAAATAAAGGAAAAAGTAGTAAACTGAAATAGAAATACTTTCTTTTTTTCTCTCTCTCTTCTCTCTATTATTTATTTGTCTCCTCCTTTATTTTATTACTACTTGCTCCCTTTATTTTCTTTCTATATCTATCTATCTTACTATAATAGGAGTAGGAAAGGGGGGAAAAGGTCATCTCGACTATTAGACATATTATTTATATTTATTCAAACACACACACACACACACCATGTCTTCACCAGGTGATCCTAATGGAGGTCTTCATCGATCCTTATCGAGTCATCTTCAAAGACTGAATATGCGTACTCAATCAGATAACTCGCCTGATATTCCCGAGACAGGTATATACAAGTGCTTCTTTTTTTTTTGTTTGGGTTGACAGCCACTTATATCTCCTTTTTTCTTTCACTTTTCTGTATATATAGGGCGCAAACCATCACACCCTTTGCAACAGCCATCATTTCTTTCAAGAACATTATCTTCAAAACGTGATCGATCTAATTCAGTAGGCAAGAATCGTCCTTCACCACCTTTACCACATACTACATCATCGCCTTTATTGATGCGAGCACAGAGTGAGAGATCCACACCAACCACACAGCTTCAGATGAAATACACACCTAGCAACCTGAATAATGACGATGATGATGGACTTACTGCTCTCCAAAGCTTACCTAGTGGAGCTTTTGGAAAGGCCAGAGATCGATCTACATTCAAAGGTGTATTTGATAAGTTTGTGGGCAGCTTTAATGGTGAGTTTGAGCCTATAGGTAGATAGACAGAAAGGAACTAAGACGCATGTTATTTATAGACCTCATCAACAAAGACAAACAATCCAACAATGAACAAGAAAAGGAAATGGAGATTTCAGGTCCATACAACGCAAAACACGTTACACATGTTGGCTTCAATTCAAGTACAGGTGAATTTACTGGTCTGCCTCAAGAATGGCAAACACTCTTGCAACACAGTGGCATTTCCAAAGTAGAACAATATCAAAATCCACAGGTAATGAACAGAGTCATGTCACACATACACAACCACATATATATGTACTGCTTAGTATCTGAATGAACAAACTATATATGTTATTAGGCTGTATTGGATGCCATAGGATTTTATCAAGAAAACCGTGATCATGATGAATCTGTTTATCATAAAATGGAAAAAGCCCACGCGTTAAATGATGATTTATCAGGTAACAAACTGACTCCGCAATACGAAGAAGAAGAATTTAGTCAAGAACCTCTCCCATCTGAATATAAGGTAATGCAACTCAAAAAACATAGCAAACAATCTCAATACTCACTTTTATTCATTTGCAGAAACCAACATTAAGTACTCAAGAACAATGTAAATGTTGTCAATTTGTAACAATAGGAACCAATTTGATCTGACTTTTTATTTTATTCTATTTGAAAAAAAAAAGTGTATCATATTCAACAAAAACAAAAACAATATGAACAATACCAACGCCAATTACAACTTCAAATTCAACAGGAACGTTTGCTGTATGAAAATGCTTCACCTAATTCACATGCTGCACGCGACTATGATATCAAACGCAAGTTGAGTGCCAAGCAACGCGAAAGACAAGAAGATCCTTCTCCCCAGACTAAGCCATCAACAACAGCACCATTACCCTCCTCTCAAAACACATCTGACTTAACAGGATCACCGGGCACAGTAAAGCAGCGTGTTAAGGAACGCAAGCATCAGATGAAGGACGCCGAAGTGATTGCTAAATTACGCACTATCTGTACAGAGGCCGACCCTAGTCTTGTCTATAGCAACATGCGTAAAATTGGTCAAGGCGCCTCTGGTGGTGTCTATATTGCCTACTCAGATGCTAGCGATTTCCCTGTGGCGATCAAGCAGATGAACTTGGAACAACAGCCCAAAAAGGAATTGATTATTAACGAAATTCTGGTGATGAAGGAAAGCAAACACAAGAACATTGTCAACTTTATTGATTCATACTTGTGGCGAGGCGATCTTTGGGTTATTATGGAATATATGGAAGGTGGCAGTTTGACTGATGTAGTAACAAACAACATGATGATGGAAGGTCAAATTGCCGCTGTATGTTATGAGGTATTGGAAGGTCTTCAACACTTACACTCAAAGGGTGTGATTCATCGTGATATCAAGAGTGACAACATTCTATTGAGTCTATATGGTGATATCAAACTTAGTAAGTATTCCTCTATTCATCTCCCTCTCTTTTCTATGAGAAACTTCTTTACATCTTATTAACATTTGTACTTATTCTTGTCATACCATATAATAGCTGATTTTGGCTTCTGTGCACAATTAAATGAAATGCAAGCAAAACGTACTACGATGGTGGGCACACCTTACTGGGTAAGAGAGATAAAGAGAGTAAAGAAATCCTATCTAATTTTTCTTATTCTAGATGGCACCTGAAGTAGTGACGCGTAAGGAATATGGCCCTAAAGTAGACATTTGGTCACTAGGTATCATGGCTATTGAAATGGTAGAAGGCGAACCCCCCTATTTGAATGAGAATCCTCTGCGTGCACTCTATCTAATTGCTAATAATGGTACACCTAAACTTCAGAACCCCGAAGCACTTTCGCCTATTTTTAGAGATTTTTTGGCAAAGTGTTTGGAAGTAGAGGTAGAAAAGAGACCTTCTGCCTCAGAAATGTTAGAGCATCCTTTCTTACGCTTAGCAGACCCATTGCCTTCCCTTGCTCCTCTTATTAGAGCTGCTCGAGATGCTGCTCGAAGAGAAGAGTAAACACACTCTTTCTTTTTTTTTATTTGTGCTTTTAATTGAAAAAGAAAGAAATTTACATATTATTTAATTCATTTTTTTTTTGTCATGTCTCTACCTATTGTGTGTCCCGATCTAGATGAAGTAGGATCTTTTAAATGACAAGGAAAGAGTAGGTCATTAATGCAGTCACCTTTGTAGCTTTCTCAAGCACTTGGTCCTATAGCTGGACTTGACCTAAATAAGGTATCCCAAAAAGAAGGAGGCAGAAGAAAAAAGAGTGCTGTTGCTCATCAGATAGAAACTAGACTCGGCGTTCTTTATGTGATAATATATTCGACGTGCAGCGAGGAGAGCTTCGAGAAGTACTTGAGAGCTTGCGAGATGCTTTTTGGAATGACAAGGTTGAAATAGAAATCTCACCCTCAACGCAAACAGATAACCCGACTCAGCCAGTCTCACCGACAGCTGATGTTTTGGCAAGCTTCGACTCTACCATGCCTGTGGATATCACTTTAGTCGACACAGTACAAGAGCGACCACTGAAGCGAACAAGGTCTGAACCAGATGCAGATCTTACCTATCAACCTGAGCCAGTTCAGAATACACGCAAACGTGTTCGAAAAAATACGCCAGAAATCAAGATCCGCTATCATGGTTTAAATGCATACACATCATTATCATGGATCAAACAGGCTCTTGTGCGGCAGATTAAGAGTGCCTCTTTCAAGGAGCCAGAGCTCTTGGCTGCATTAAATCAAGCATATCGATCTAAATCTACTGAACAACGCCGACATTTATCTCTATACCTTTTGCCTGTTGCACGGGCCACACGAAGAGCAAATATTGTTCAACTCCTACAAAGTCATCAATAAAGCAGGACAGGACAGCTACTTTCTTTTTCGTGAGCTAGTCAATAAGATGATGCGTTTTGAAAAATTATCAAAGCGACAGCAGTTACCATATAGACTAATTGACTCTCTCTCTTTTTTTTTATTGATTGGACATATAAGGGGAGAAGGGAGAGGAGGAATCTTATGATTGCTGAGAAGGAAGCGAAGTCCGTTGTTTTTGTATCGATCATGAATGACTGAACAATATCATAGAAATGATGGCTACTAACTCAAGGATTTAATGCAGGAACAGGAACACCATATTTTTAGACTTTCACTTGCTACACTGCAACAACTGAACTATTAAAAATACCATCTAAGCAAGCCAGTAATCAACAATTCGAGTCGTAAGAAATGAAAGGACGAAAAATGAATAAGATAAGTTTTGTGTCATAGCAGATTGAGAAGCTCTGTCAGATAATAGGAGATGAAAGCCTGAGATCGCACAAGGAGGAAGGGGGGGACAGTAAACCTCTGAATTTGATCGCACTCCAAAATTATAAAACTAAATTGTACACATTGGCTTATATATAGTATTCGACAAGGTTTGGTTTTTATTTATTTAATTTCGTATTTAGCTTGGTAAACCCTCTCTCAACTATTTGATTAGGTTGGGCTTTTTTGCTTGAAAAGAAGTGAAAGAAAGCTTTTAGACCATCTTTGATTAAAACTCAACTGAGACTGCATTGCTTGCATTATGTGCTGATCATTTGTTTCATTTTGATTGTTTCCATATTCATTGATAGAAAAGAAAGGGGGGGAGGAAATGGGCAGATTAATGGATCTTAGCTAACAAAAGCTCCTAACAGAATAAAAGAGAAAAATGCTTATAGGAGATAGGGTGAATTGTATTCAAAAGATTAAGAAAAAAAAGAGAAATGATCAATCTTGATGATGCCTACACTTTTCTTTTCTGTCTCCCTCTGGAAGATTTTATTGCATATTTTCTAGTAGTTTTTTAAAATGCTCATATCTATGAGAGGCTCGTTGGTATCTAAAGAAAAATCAATGAGGGTTGAACTACTGCATAGCGCATCAGATGATTTCTCTGGGGGTAAAACTATCGCCTTGTTATTGTTCAAATCAAACTGATGATCTGACTTGCTACCGTCAGTCGAGGAAGATTGTTTGATAGATGGCTCATTTCGAATCTCAACATTTTCATCTTCGAAATGTTTTTTCTTGTAAGATAAATCAGCTGGCAATGCACTCAATGACTATTTAAAGAAAGAGTCAAGACTTATTCAATTTCCTTCATAAGACATATGCCAAACCTTGACCCAAGCATAATGACAATCTAAGTCTAGGCATTGTATCTTTACATTTCTTTCAGAGGTTTTGATTAAAAGATAAGGTACTGTAGATGGTTGTTTGTTATCACATACGATACGGAATGATTCAACAAAGGCTATATAACAGCATCAGTATTTCGAGTATAACGTAGCAATATGCATATACACATATCTTACCACTCTTGGAATGAGCTTGCGCAGCTGAACCAGGCTTATGTGTACTCCAATGTAAGACTCGAGTATATGGATTAACCCAGAAAAATCGACGATGTTTCTTTTCTGAAAAACCAACACCTACCACCTTTCGAGTATATTTCCATACCCATTCTCCAATTATGCATCGAGTAAGAGCTGCCAAGACATCTTGGATTTGATCTTTTGACAAAGGCTTCAGTAACAAGTCAAGACTCACTTGATGACTAAAGTCAACCTCAGGGATTTCCAGAGATGGTTGATTTCTTTTCCTTTTTCCACTATAAACAGAATTCCTTGAGTTGTCTTCCTTTTCCAGAAATCCTTCTTTGAGCTTGTCCGAGAATGCTTTAGAATTCCTTGAGGTACTCTCGTCTTTTCTGTCAGTTGAACGGATTTTTGGGTCATTTGTAAAAGAGTCAAGCTCTTGTAGTTGAAGTGCAACAGTGGGCTTCCTTGTTTGGTGTAGATGAGGACTAGTTTGACATAGAGTGTCTCTGACCACATTGGGATTGAGACTGATTGAACTTGTACAAACTTGTTGCAGTTCTGTGCGAGACAATAGCCCGTTTGTCTTCTCTTCTCCTTTCGACGTTTGTCTCCCCGGCTCTGTTGGTGAACTCAAATTTGTTGAGGAGGGCTCTACCATCGCTTGATGTTGGCTTCTCTCTAGCTCTTCAGATAATACACTCATTGGAGCTTGTGTAGATGTTGGCAATGCTTTCGATTTCCTGCGCTGGATACGCTCGGTACCAACTGTTGGTTGTATGGATTGATTTTTTGGATTTGGTGTCAAACTCTTATCTCTCGTATTCTGAAGATGGTCTGCCATTTCCCGTGCCTCTTTTAGAAGTGCATCCGCCTTTGTTCTTTCCTCGGTTTCTTTGTTGATTCGGTCTTGCATTGTTTTGATAATGTCATGTGCCTGATCCAATGATATCCTAAGTGATTTGATTTCTAACGATTCGTCTCTTCTACAGGCCAGCTGAGATTGACCTACAGCAAACATAGTGCGAGATTGAGGTGGCGATGCCACAGATGCTGTTGAAGTAGAAGACAGATGATCGCTGCTGCTATTACGCTGAGAAACAGGTCTCAAAATAACGGAATTCGATCGTGGCTTTTGATTCAACTTTTGCAGCTCTTTAAGCGCTTTCTCTTTCTCGGTCCGTTGAGTCAGTATCATCTCTTTATAGTACATTACTTCTTGTTCATGCTTTGCTCTCGCTTCATTCAATTCCTCGTCCCTAAGAGCTTTCAAATGTTCTAGTTCGTTGATCAATCTCTTTTCTTGCTGTTCAAGACGCGCAAGATCCAAGTTTGATTTATCAAGATTGTTTGTCAAGTCATTTATCTTTTGCAGCAAATCTTGTTTTTCAAGCTCAAGATTCCAAATCTCGTCCTTGTATCTTTCTGTAACATCATGATCATTCAACAAAAAAAAAACATCCGAGTAAGATGATATCAAGAAAGAAAGAAAAAAAAAGAAAGAGAGAAAGGATAAAACTCACTTGCCTTCTGCTTTTACTTTACTGTTCATCAAATAGGTAATCTCCTGCTGTTTATCTGCAATTTCTGCCTTGAGTGATGCAAGGGCAATATCTCCTTGCATAAGGAGACTGTCTGGTGTCTGTAAATTGTCTTCTTGAAAGACTTGTTTTCGGATTGGCCTTGGAGTAAGCCGTCTAAAAGTAACAGGTGCTTCACCGACGCATGCATATTCAGTCAGTGTTTTGTCAGTGGGCGACTCAAGTTTCGCTACTTCAAATTCTAGATAATTGGAAGTAGGAGATACCCTATCTTGTTGGGAAATCAAATTCTACAAAGTAATTCATTTTAATCTAATGCGTGGTTGCATAATTGTTCTCTACCATGTTTAATAATGACATTGGGTCATTCATCAAATTATTAAAGTAAAAATAGCTTTTATGAAATAAAAAAAATGTAAAAGAAAGGAGGAAAACTAACTCACTCGTTTCTGTTTACTCTTTTCTGCTGTCAAAAGGAGAACCGAAAAGAAAAAGACAAGGAAGATATATCACCAATAAACAATTTCGGAAATAACGGAATTTTTTTAAAACATATATACATACACAAATTTATATGTATGAAGTGATAACAATAACATTATATATAAAGGAAAGGTCAATAATACATGATTTAGCCTCTGATAAAGATGGCACCTGTCTTGTCAACTTTCGATGTTTTGTCGATATGATCTAATCCAATCATATCGCCATTGTTGTATTGATATGATTGGAATAGTGGTTTGTCTTCTTCACTTTCTACAAAGGTAGCCTGTTCTTCATCATCACTAACAATGAAAAGCTTGACTTTAGACCATTCTTTATCATCAAGACCAGTTCGAGCTTGAAGTCTCTTTTTCATCTCAGATAAAGGTTCCTCCTGTTGACAAGTATATTAGCACAGTGGAGAAAGAGAGAGAGAGATTGACAGTACTTACTTGTCGAATAACAAATTTGAAGGGCACTGAATGTGTACGGTTAATGACACGTTGGAAATGGAATACATCAATGATGCCGTCGTTGTCAAGATTAAGGCTTAGTTCTTCATCAGGAATTCTTTCAGCGAACACGCGAACAGATGGCTTTGTGGCTATAGCATTGCGCCAAATCTTGTCATCATATTGCTTGTCAAACTTTCCATCCATTTCATCAAAAATGCGAATATGGTCATAATTGTCTGTACCAAACTGTACACCCTTCTCGACCAAAATGGCTTTCAAGTCATTGACCCCACTGTCTTTAGGCATCAGAACTTCGACCACCTGAGTGTCCTTCAATGTTGGTGTACACACCGTGACTGTCACAGGACATTTACTTTCCATTTCTTCAAGACTGACTTCGAGCTTTTCATATAAAAGACGAGGACGTTGGTGGTGGTTGTAATTCTGGAATAGCTTACCCAGTTTAAGTCCCCCAAACCGCTTCTGAGGTAAATTTTTGAAGTTCTGATGACGGGCATAAGGATTGATCAAGCGAAGTTTATCACTATCCACACCCAAATGCTTGCCTACAATAGCAGCCACCTTTTCATAGTCCATACTTTCGTGCAAAACAAGCTCGAATTCAGTGGAATCTTGATCGTAATTATTGGGCATGAAATGGATGATCATTTTGCCTAACTCGTAAGACATAAAAGTATTTACAGTCACCTTTGCATCCTGTTCTTCCAATTCAGCGATCTCTTCCGGTGTAAGTTGTTTTTGAATGCAGAGAATATCACCATCTTGAAGTTCGGCTTGAGTGAAAGTCAAGCTAGTATCCACTTTATCAATCATTGTTGACTTGATTTCTTCGTATAGCAAGACAGGTTGAGACTCAGGGAGGCCTACCATTTGCTTCAAATCATTCAATATTGTGCTTACTTTAGCGTCTTTGCGTGCATATATATGTCCAACACCATGAATGTCTTGATGTTCGGGTCTAAATAACTTGATGAAAATCAAGATGACATCAGACGAGGTAGGATGAGGAGGAAACACAGGGAGACCATCCTTGTCACGTAAAGATGCACGCTCAAGGTAAAGTCTTAAACCAGGTTGAGTAGTGGCATATTTTGTACGAATCTCATCCATAGCTAGAAAAAAAGGTTAGATTTGAAATACTTTTTTTTTTCAAGAATTGTATGCTTACGTAAGTTGTCATCCTCTTCAGAAATAGGCATATCAATGCGCACTGTACGGTTTTGTCTGTTCACCATAATCCAAAATCTGAATTCTGAGGGAGACAGTTGAACTTGGTTGGCTACATCTTTCTTAAAGTCGCCAAATGTCTGTGTCTTCTTGACTTTGTACACATATATACAGTTGTCCTTCTCATCAAAATTGACAAAGTCAAATGAAGTGTTTGCTCTAAAAGTGTCATCATCAGCTATCAATGCTTTCAAATACAAATGCTGTTCTTCTTTCTCCTTGCGTCTTAGTTCACGAAGACGTTCTTCTGTTTGAATTCGTTCTCCGACGTGAGCGGGTATATCGTCATTAGTGACAGGAGCAAGTACTTGATCTAAAAGAGCTTCACGGATATAAACCAGCATATACGCATTAGTAAAACGATTCATAGGGCGACCATTAGGGCGGAATCCTGCAAGACCTGGGTGCTCACCACCAAAATTGTCTTCCAAAACCTCTTTCATATTACAAGGAACAACTCGGTCATCATCAAACTTGAACCACTTGTCTTCTCTTCCTGGTTTAACAAAAGCGAAATAATGACCACCACTCAAATCACCACTATGAACCAAGACACTAAAATTATAACAAAATCAGTATACAAACAAAAAAAAATCTTGCAAGTGAAAATAGCTATTGTTTACCCATGAAGAGCATATTTGTGATCCATTGATTTGTCTGCAGTGTCGCTGAGGTAAGGTTCAAGATCAATATGAGTAGGGAATTCATGACGGTCATTTATCTAATAATGAGCCTCAAGTAAGTATGCACATATGATATTAAAGCCGAGTTGATTGTTTTACCTTAACCATCATATCTCTCATCATATCATATTCAAATCTTTTCAATTGAAGGTGCAAAACAGGAGGGAAACTCTCAAAGATAACACCCTTTTTAGCATCTTGTAGACCATGTCCTTCAGCCATGTACTTATTGTCGCCCTCAAGTGTTTCTTCGGTGATATAGTCCTTGAAAGATTCCTCTAAATTTTTGCATCCCTTGACGTTCAATTGGATATCATAATAATCTTCAGATCGAGAGGACTCATAGTCGACATTGATACATTTGATGTAACTCTTCATTCGGCCCACAAACAAGTTCTTTATGGCGCCATCAGCAGGTGTGTCCTTCATCTTGGTCTCCAGACTGTCTTGAAGAACACGGTTGAATTCCTGTACATCGTGCTGTCTAAAGGCTTCCAACGAATCCCAGCCGAATGATTTTGTTAGTTCTGTTGTTCCTACAGGTTCTGAACTATGCTGAAGATTGTAAAAGCAGCGTTGCAAAGCAAGCGCAACACTTTTAGAGGGCTCATCGTTTTCAGTGGGGATTTGGTAGACAGCTTTTCTAAAAGAATTGGTAAAGTACAATGACTGGAAAAGTGAATTCATATAGCATGTTGCACCTTGATTCTGAAGACCGACAAAGCCAGTTTGCTTCTTGGAGTTGTAGTTGACAAAAGTGTGCCAGAGTACGCCTGTAGAGTCCTTCACTACACGAATGATGGTTGTGACTCGAACTGCGTCATTCTCAATCAGGCTATGAGGACCTGATATGCTTTCTAAGGGCATAAAGCGAGTAAAGCCCCAATCAGACTCTTCACTAGTAAATCTATGCTGGGCATGATGAATCTGGTGTCGAGTAGGGTCAGATGGCTTGGAAAGAAGAATAATGAACTGAGCACATGCATATTCCTCAGCATTTTCTTTGGCATTAGTCAGGTCCAAATAAACAGAGGCATAATCTGCTTGATGATTTCCACCGGGAAACAGGAGAATATTCCTAGTCCAAATGATATGTAAGTCCATTATTATTGAATTGCGTCGTCACCATAGTTCACTTACCAATCATGGCCTCCTACCTGCATAACAGGTCCAATAACGCGTTGGTCAAGTTTACTCCAATGCTCAATATCCCAGTGAAAACACTTTGTTTCAATAATTTCTTCTTCTAATGGCGGAAACTCTTTGTTGGCAATTTGTTCAACTAGATAAAAATAAAAGAATGTCAAGATACGAATAACGTATTCAAAAAGAGTGCAACATACAGTCGTCCAAAACAGAAAGGCTCGGAACTGGTTCTACCTCTGACATTGGACGGTCTACATCGAATGTGCGTCCAGGTGGTGTAGGAGGTGATTGCTCAAATTCTTGGTCTATTTGTGATGACTGAAGTGGTGTTTGTTGCTCGTCGTCCTGTTGACTTTAGCTTAGTATCTTTTTTTTTTGTTTCTAGTTTTTTTTTCTAAGGTGATAGTGACAAACATACCATATCAGGTGTGCGTTTTCTTTTATATCTCTTTCCTTCTCTAACTAGAATAGCCAGTCTGTTTATTTTTTTTATTTCTGTAGATGTAGGCGTAGGCACAGGCTTCACTTTTTTTCGCTTATGTATGTCTACTTAAATGATTAAGAGAAAAGAGCAGAAAAAAAAGAATAAGTGCTTCGGTGTTTCAATTGCTTTTTTTTCTTGATTTTCGCGTTGTTTTTTAGGCGTCAAAATATTTGAATAGTTAGATCAGAGCGAAGGAAAGAAACAAGCCAAATGTGATTTGATTGAAATACAACTCAATATGACGATATCAATCTTGGATAGACCTTCTTTCTTTCTTTCAATGGTGTAATATTTTTTGACTGTAACTTTTTTAAAGAGATAGGTCAGATTCAATACTCGGAGATTTGGTAGCCATATGGATTTTGACTAGCAACCATTTACTCATGTCAAACATGGAGTACTTCTGCTCTAAAGCAATAAAAACTGGCTTTTGAAAGACAATGTTTACCTTCGTTCTCATACACATACAGCCTAGATGGATTAAGAAAAAGGAAAGAAAGAAGATATGCAATCAGATAGTACTATAGTCTTTATTTAGTGTAATTCAACTAAAGCTCGTCATGAACAGGTTCATCAACAGGCTTGATGTCTATCTTGAGCTCATCTTTGTAAGGCCATGCTTGAATACGACCACCATTGATTTGGTTCAACCAAGCCATCAGGTTTTGTTCGCTCCAAGAACCAATGTAATTTCTATAAAGTTGCTTGCTAGGACGTAAGAAGAAGATAGAAGGAGAGTCTTGAGGGATCTGTAAGCCATTCGTAATGGTTTGAGATTGATCAGCATATAACCATGCAAATTGGAAGTCGAGACCATTAGAAGAAACAAGCTTGTCTTTAAGAGTGTTAAGCATCTTTACTGTATCTTGCTTATCGTCTTGATTGGTGATAGCAACGACACAAATTGTGCTTGGACTTGTCTTTAGACAAGATTTAGTAAAGATATCATTGTCCTCCAAGGCGACAACTATAATTGAGTGTAAGTTAAAAGATAGTTTAACTACAGAAAAAAAATATTACCTGGCTTAGACTCCTTCACAGCTTGCTTTACAGGTGCTTGTTTATCAGGAGAAGATAGCGCGTATCTCTGCATAAAGTCTTTCAGGTTCTGATGGTTTAGTTTGCCTTCGAATTGAACAGACCCATGCTCAGGCGAGATGATAAGTAAAGTGGGAAATGATTGAATGCCAAACTCGGCAATGATGTTCTTTTCTGAACTCTTGACTTCTCCTACTAACATCTTATCCTTGAAATCAACAGACAATGCTTTGTACAAAGGCGTTGTTGTAGGCTTGTTTGTGAACAGTAAAGCTTTGGGTAAAGTTTCGTTCTACAGTCATATATCAATACAAAACTGTGTGTTTGTGTGTTGAATAGCTTATATAACATTACCTTAGTGCTCAAGAAGTTTTCCAATGAAATGCTCTTTTTAGATTTGACATCCTTTTCATTCCATTTAACAAATAACACTTGAGAGGGTTGGTAAGACAACAAGTAATCAACAATAGATTTGGCGTCTCTAGGTCCTTGATAATCTATAGAATAATCGACACAGTTTAGATTAAGTTTTTGCTCGCTTTCCCTCTCTTTTTTATTAGAAAAATAACTTTACCAGAAGCGGATTTGGTAAGTTCACCTGTACGCTTGTTTTTTCTCAACTCAGGACTAAAGACTTTAATGGTAGGGAAACCCTTGATGTCATACTGCGCGCATAGGCCTTTGTTGGCATCCTCATCACAGTTAATGGCAGCAACTGAAACAAGACCCTTTAAGTTAGCAGCAGCCTTCTTCCATTCAGGTGCTAGTCTTTGACAATGACCACACCATGGCGCATAAAACTCAACAGCAACAAGATGCTAAAGAAAAAGTCTCAGTTTTTAAGAACCAAGCTGAATTTGGTATCTGAAGGGTTTTATAGAGCAGCTTACGTTGGTATCTAAGAGTGCTGTCTTGAAGTTACGAGGTGTCAATTCAGTCACATCATCTCTAGGGCCATAAAAAGCGTGTGTCAAGGCCAAATTAGCCCATAAAGTCAACAGCGTTGTACTCAGGTATTGTACTTTCATAGTTTTCGAATGAAGAGAAATATATTGAAAGAGGTTAAAAAAAGAAGGGAAAAAAAAAAGGAAGTGGGATAGACAGTCGTTCCACTCTCAACGTGAGGATTTTACAACAAAACAAGGAACGGACTTTTAAGCAAATATTTAAAGGTCTTACCAAAAAAAGAAATCTAATGGTTGTTTGAAGTTCATACTTTATTCGTAAAATATCACGAAATGCACAAACTAATATTTCCAAAGGAGAAATGATCAAGGGGAAGTTTTTGGTGTGTCGGTCCGCGAAGCTATGAACATTATGGACAAAGAGCCTGACTCTTTCGGTGTAAGGCGACTAGTCGATCTCGATTCGTACCTTGAGAAAAAGACTGATGATTCCACAAGAAAAGTTGGCATGTCAAAAAGGCAAATGTAAACAGAATATCAACACGAGCGTGATTGAAGAATAAAAATATGTATTACCAGCAGAAGAATAAGGATGACCTTTGCAAATTGAAAAGAACACCATGACAGCTGAAGAAACAACGACTAGAATGTTCCTTAATAACCCTTTTTAGGTCATCCAATAAGATGTCTTAAATTATCTTTTAGTTTCCAAAGAAGGAAGGCACCGAGTCAATTCAACAAGAAATATTACAGTGTTGATTTATTCTGCATCTGATACATATCTATAAATTTTGGATATACGCTATTAAATATGTTCCAACAAACTTCGATACGAGTCATTTCAAACTGATATAGGTTGAGTTCAAGTGTATCATCATCACAGGGTAGGTCATGGTTGCCTTTGAGTGTTCGTATAATTGTACTTGCTGTTGGATTGATCTCGGGGTGACTTAAATAGAGTTGGGTAAAGGCTTGATCTATTGCATGCCGAGCACGATATGAGATGTTCACTTGATTTGGTGCATCTTCTTTAATAAAGGTCTCATAAAATATGGAGAATTCAGGATACAGCTTGATTGGTATAGGTGCTCTAAGAAACTCATTTGTTCCTAAATCTTCACTTGATGTGGAAGAGGAAGAGAGTCGTTTCAACCAATGGTGAATGGAGTGACCATCCATGGAGCTCTGCTTGCATTTCTTGAACAACCGTAGATAGTTTTCATAAAACAGAATGTTTTCAGAGCTGAAATCTCGAATGGCCAAGTCTTGTAATTGTTCCAAAATATGTGGTTGAGTTAGAGCGTATTCAAGAGACTCAATAGATAGCTCGGGTATAAAGATAGGCTCGTAAGCAAAATCGAGATCGTATTCAACGAGTGATTGGTGTATGCTTAGTCTTCTTTTGTTATAAAGCTTTCTTAATCTAACCAAGCATTGACTGTCAGCAAAATAGAACTGAAATAGGGGTATGACCACTGAAATTATATGAGATATGGCAGTAAAGCAGGCAGCCCAGTTACCAGGCCCAATTATTTTGTGAAGATAGATTTTTAAAGACCTAGATGTCTGCTCAAATCCATACCAAATACTCAATAATATGAAGAAAGGAACCGCAATGATAACATTGATCCATATTTCAGTTCGTATACCATGTGCATCAGGACAGTTCCTAAGGTACCAGAGTAGAAACGGCGATAAGATACCAATAAACAGAGCAAAATAACCTATCAACAAAGCAACACCCCATTGTAGATAGCAGTCATCTCGGGACATAGACATCATTTCGGAAGGTATTGTGACAATGAAAATGATACATATAGTCATCGCATATATAACATAAGGTATTGTCATGATAAACCCTTTGTTGCGTTGTCGCGAGAGGTAGCGATCGCGCTCTGATTTGTCTTGGATATCATTTCTTGTGTATTGAACACTCAATTGGTTTAGTTCAAAAAGAAAGCGAAGACGGAAGGCACGTATGCAGAATGCATACATCCATGTAAAGAATCCGATCAAAACGCCCCAGAGTACTAGTTGACATTCAATCGTGCTGTTAAGTGCTTCTGAAAGAAAGATTGCTGTGCTAAAAATCAAATGTCCTGCTGCGCCCATACTGGTCGCAAGAGCAGATCGCTGTTTCATTCTATGACGCCTGCATGCTTGTTTGAATTGTTTACTCGAATCTTGCTCTCGAATTGGCCAGTATGCGCAATAAACAAACAAAAGAGTGGTGATGATGATCCCAATAGCGTTAAACACTGCTATTGACAGATAGACTCGAGCCGCCATTCTTTTTCGATAATCATAGATGCATGCTTCCGTCGATCCATTATAGTTGGCAGACACATGTTGCGAGTCAGTACAGTTTGGTATGGGTGATGTAAAATAGAACATGGCTATCTCATACAGTTGTTTGTACAGGTATACTACCAATATGGAGTGTGATTGTTCAAAAAAGAGAGAGAAATAGGAATCGAATGACGAGTTAGGTGATGGACTGTCTTATTATCCTTTGAATCGCATAGTTGACAGAATTGATTGGCAGTTTTCTTGTATGATTTAATATCAGATGATACAGAACAAATAGAATAATGTGCTGTGAAAGATTTTTTTGAAGTTATTCCTACTGTAACTTTATGAGAATATAAACAGAAAAGGGCAAGAGAAATAGGAAAGGTCTTATTTGTTTGTGGTCTGATTTGACTTGACTGCAAAAAAATAAAGGAAGGCTCAGCTTGACCAAGTATAGCAGTTGCTTCAAAAGAGGAATTGATGAAAGTGCAAGATTATGCATGGGAAAAAATGAGTCAAATTTATGATTTTAATGCGCGAAGAGAAATAGATTCTTTCCCCCCAAAAGAATAAGCTATACGTGTTTTTTTTTACTTAATACACCAAAGAAGTAAAATGACGCCTATTACACACTGTATATTTGATATGGTAAAGAGGCGTTATAAACAGTACTTTTTGCTTAGTCAGGAAGACAGAAATTGATGGACTGCGATAGGATGGTCTTCTCTTAGACACTGAACGTGTTTATACAGAAGTAACACAACAGATTTTAGACAAGCATGCAGATGGTGTCAAGTTTACTTGGGATGTAAAGAGCAAGTTGATGGGAAGAAATGGCGATGAGGTTAGTTAGATGACCAAGCAAGCCAACAAGAGAATAACTAAGCTTGTCCTCCCCCCTTTTTAACTAGTCTGCTGCTATGGTTGTCGAAACTTACAAGTTGCCCATGACAACCAAAGAATATCTAGAAATGACTGCAGTTATTCAAGAAGACTTGTTTCCTAAAGCACAACTTCTTCCTGGTGTTGAGAAACTAATTCGACACTTGCATGCACATAAGATTCCAATTGCTGTTGCTACCTCTTCAACGCGTTCCAAGTTTGAACTCAAGACTTCGCTCAACAAACCACTTTTTGAACTGTTTGATGTTATTGTATGTGGTGATGATCCTGAGATCAAACGTGGAAAGCCCTCTCCCGATCTCTTTTTAGCTGCTCAACAGAAACTAGGCAATCCACCTGCTGATAAATGTCTTGTCTTTGAAGACGCTGTCAACGGTGTTCAGGCCGGTTTAAATGCCAAAATGAATGTAAGTTTTTTCTGAAATACAGCATACATCAACTTCATCTCATAAATTTATTTCAAAATAGGTTGTTTGGATTCCCGATGAGAACATCAAAGCTTTGACAGGTGATCATGATCATGGTGCTACTATTGTACTAAAGTCAATGGCTGATTTTGTGCCCGAGCAATTCTCTCTTCCTCCTTTTGCAGACTAAATAAAGCTAGACAGAGGTTTTCTTTTTATTGTTACAGCTGATTATAAAAAGATACTATCAAAATCGGTATGAGTGCCTGTAGGCTTTGTGGTTTCAGAAGGTACTGGAGCAAACAAGGAAGCCAAATCATCTTTAATAGAACCACTTGGTTGTGTTTGCTTGATAGAAAGTGTATCAAAAGCGCTTAAATCGAATGGATCGTTTGGCTTTGCTGGCTTTTTGCTTTGTACTAGGTAAGGTGAAGAGGATGTGTTTGTCTTATTGAATCCAGCAAAGGGATCAAATACAAATGAAGATGCCTCGCTTTGGGGTGACATGGTAAAAGAAAGCGCAGGCGTTGAACTAGCGATTGTTGGACTTGAAAGTACTGTTGTGCTATATGAGTGCGATTTACTTGTCTCTTTTTCCAACATTTCCACCTTCATTTTCGCTTTCTCTAATTCCTGTTTCACTTGATCAATCTGGCTTTGAAGATCCTGAACTGCTTCAGCTTCAACCTGTTGCTGCATTTGAACAGATTGAATTCTTTCTGTCTCAGCTTCTATTTGATGCTTCAATTCTGTCAGCTGTTGTTCTAACTGACTGTTAGTAGTATCAGGCTGCTGCTTCAGGACTACGCTCATCAAGATAATACCAAATGAAATTGAGCTTATCTGATTCCCTTGTTTTCTGTATGATAAGTAAGACTAACTTACATTGCTCAATACTCTCTCCTCTTTTACGCATTTCGATAAGGTACATGGCTACACAAAAATCATGCAGATCCAATTTTCCAAGATGCTGTCTGTCTGCAATCTCCCAAATCATACCCAAATCTGAATTAGGTAGACCCGAATGATTGAAAAAATAGACTGCATCACTTGCTTCAATAAATCCATTGCTGTCACTATCTAGTTGATCGAAATAGGTCTTGTAGCGGGATTTTCGGTGAGGATCAATTAAAGACGATAGATCAAATGGAGCAGCGGAAGGTATATGATGTGGTATAGGGGAAGCAATAACACTAGGCTGAGACAAAGGCGAACCTATTGCCTTACTCATTACTGGTGATCGAAACTGAGACAAGGCAGGTGAAGCAGACTGGACTCTAGGTGAATATGCACTTCGTTGTCGGATGGTATGTGAAAAGTTCCCAGTTGCCTCTGCATATACCTGTGAAGGCAAAGTGGTCGGCAAGGTCAAGTTTGGGTTTTTGAGAAGTCGAGAAGTATAATGCATAGCTATAATAAACTCTGTCTTATTTAAACTGCCTGAATGTCGCGTATCAGCCAACGACCAAATTTTTGCAAGTTTTTCGGTGGACAAGCCCGACTGTTGGAAAACTTCTCTGACCTGTTGAGGTGACACAAGACCATCAATAGGCTGGCAAGATTGAAACAATTGAATATAGGATTGATGCTCACTTGATGTCATAGGTGCAATACTTGTGTTCTGAAACTGAGGCAAAGGTACTGAAAAGAAATTATTTGATTAGCTCTAAATGATGAGACGCTTCCATCCTTTCTTCTTTTCTTTTTTTTACCTTGAGTTGAGAAAATATCTTCAGCGGCCTCTACACCATGTTGAGCACAGGCAATAAGTTTGAGTGCCATATAAAATTCTGGCTCAGTTAGATATCCCTTTGCGTTTTGATCTACTGTTTGCCATATCTATATTAAGAAGGGTAAGGCCTCCTTTCTTTCTTTGGTTTTGTTCTAGAGAATAAAAAAAGATGGCTTACCTCCTCAAGAAAAGATAAAGGTATGCCGCTATCTGAGAAAAAAGACATGGCCTCAGCTTTTGTGACAAAAGTTCTGTTGTAGATGTCTACTCGTTCAAAAAACTGCTTATAGGCAGTCTTTTCTTGTAACGAAAGATTGAATTCTATGATTTGAGTAAGCAAATGAAACGCACAAGCAAGGAGTCAAGAGGTTGTTTTACCTGCACTAATGTTCATACTGAAGTTTCTCAAAAAACAAAAAGGACTGAAAGAAAAAGAAAAAAAATAAGGGGTGAACGAAAGTCTAATTTAATATCTTAACACCTGCTGATTAAAAATCTACAGTGACCTCATTTCTTTTCCTTTCTTGTTCAACCTAAAATGATCACAGTCCGTGCGTTTAAAACTTTTATGATTTTTAAATTGTTTAACAAATACATCAGGAAGTTGTCTCCATTGCATAAAAATAAGATCCAGTTACCTATAGAAGATCTAGAGTTAAGCTAAAAGCAAGTGCTTATTTATGATAACTCGTGTTTACTTTTTTATATTCCACGTGTCTTATTCAAATGAATTTTTGACTTTTTTTTTAAAAATAAAAAAAGTGAGAATCAGTAGGAATGAAAGAGAGTTTCTGCATAAATGAGTTCCGGTCAATTGCAATACCTCAATACTTGTTTCTTCTACTGATGTTTACCGATCGATGGGGTTGGTTACATGCTGTTTTAGATGTTGTTTTCGATCTACGTTACCGAGAGCAAATGAGAGTTTGAGAAGAATCAATCAAAACCAAATGATTTAAACAAAGTCAATTATTTATTTCTTAAAAAAAATAAAGGAAAGCCTCATATGACTTGATCATCTTCCATATGCTATAGTCAAGTTGCTACTTCCATTTAATGTACTTTGAGAATTCGCTCCGGAAGCCGCTAATCCTGAAAGACTCAAATAACTTTCATGTTCACTATGCAGTCTCTGAAGCTCCTGGGCATTTTCCAAGTAGTCGAGAAGTGTCTTGGATTTATAGCCTTTCAAGACCTCGATAGGAAAAACCTTTTCGAAATCTTCCCCACAATAAAGATGCTCTTTGACATGCTGACAGTGTGTTGTAGCCAACTTGATTCTTCGATCGACTGGTCGCATTATCTTGTAAAAACTTTTATAGCTATCCTTGCATGCCAACCTTGCTACAGGTCTTTGAGTTTCCAATGCTACCTCTCTTGTGAATTTTAAGCCAGAAGCTTTTGCTCGTTCCATCATCCAATGCAGTACGTGTAGTGAAATTTGACTAGCCTCGTCCTTTAGTTTTTCCTTGTCCTTCAGACCTTGCCTATCTTCTGGATATTTGCCTCCGATATCACTATGCATCCCAGGAAACCATACTTGCTCAACTCTAGGAGCCATATTACTGCAACCACAGCTAGGATAAGCAATACTCATGGGTGTTGGCTTGAACCAGATACGGCGCTCATGAATAGCCATTGCATGGCATGCATAATCGACATTTGGGCAAACATTAGTATTGCTTAGCCCATTTTGACTCAACATGAAAAAATGACCTAGATCCAGACAATTCAAAGAAAAGAAAAGAGAGAGAGAGAGAGAAAAAAAGGGAGAAACAGTCAGTAAAGATATGAAGGTAAATGTGAATAAACGCTTTCTTACTTATTTTTTCTCCAATCCAACATGGAAGCTTTTGAATACCAATGGATGCTACTGTATCAAAGCATCCCATAAATTTGATCCTAGCAGAGTTACAATGTTTTCTCTTTCTAAATTCAATTGCCAAGGCTTCGGGATGAAAGTATTCCTTTGAGCTTTTGCGGTATACTTTGTAAGCTTCTTTTAGCAACTTCATTTTGCTTTTATCCAAGGAGTTTTCTTCACGTTCATTACGTTTTTGATCCTCATATTTGCTAAAGGGAAGTACGCCTACATAGTAAATGATGCCTGATAAAGTTCGTACGGCGAAAGCTAAAAAAAAGAAAAAGAAAAAAATCAGAGATGAACAAGCAAAATGAAAGAAAGATATAATGTCTAACCTCCACGACTGTAACCGACAAGCCAGATTTCATCTCCGGGACGATAATTTTCGCAAATGAACTTGTAAGCAATTAGAATCTTATCGACTATCCCATATCCAAAGAGAGCGCCAGTAACAGGGTGAGGCCCATAGGTTCCAACGCCGGGCAGATAACCCAAAACATGCTCCCAGTCATCTTCCTTTGAATACGTAGCGTCGATATCTTTGAATATTCTGTGTACATTTGTATTATCTAAAAGTCAAAATAAGATGTTGATATCACGATGAAAATATATAAATTGAGATCTGTATAGCAAAATTACCATCTTCTGTCTCCATAGTTCCATCTATGCAAACAACAATTCTTCTACGGCCATCTTTTGATCTGTCTATCTCGCCTACTCGCCTTCGTACGTGAAGATAATCTGACCTGCTTACTGATATGGTATAATTGACAGGATGCATATTAGACGGCTCTTGAGGTAAATCAATGGGTGGAGTAGCTAGACCTGGTCTAGCTCCTCTGAAAGTTGGAAGGAGCCTAAAGAATGGTACGCGCTCTTTAGAAGGACACCATTTCGTTTTGAGTATCCGAATAGAACTACAGTAGGCAAAGAGAAGGAAGCCAAAAAAAAAAGTAAACGATTGATCTTGGTTTTATATAAAAGAGAGGGAGACAGGAAGCTCATGTGGCAAGGCGGAGGGGGAGGAGAAAGGTAACAGATTTAGAGAGGACACAGTAGAACTGTCATTGTAATAGTATAATTTCTCCTGGCTTAACCAACAAACATACTCCTGCTAGGCAGGTGTGATCTCTGTGTAAGTAAAATAGTGCAACATTTAAAGTTGTAAAAAAAAAATACCCTTTTATGTTCCATTCCTTTCTTTTTTAAACAATTATCTTAGGAAGGTCATACAAAAAAAGAAATTGGGTGGATGTGTTTGGCATATACACATCACTGTCATTTACATATTGATATCTTTGTTCTAGAAATAAAGAATAAAGGCAGGCTCTACGATTACTTTTTGAATTAGCCATATGAAAGTTGGATTCCGGGTTTGGATGAAAAATCCCAAAAGAAAGAGCTTTTAAATGAAGAATTCAGTTGAAACAAGTAAACGTAGGGAAGGAAAGAGGATAGGATCATTGTTCTTTCACGGTCAGTAATAATAAAAAGGCACTCGATGATTTGTTTAACACACATGATTGACCTTAGAAAAGACATTTTGCTTATCACATATAACAACAGTCTTTCAGCCATTAAGCTGCCTATATGTCAAGCAAACATGAATGTCTACAAGCTAAAATATCTAAATGAGACTGATTCTCTGTTATCTACATTCACAACCATAATATCAATAGCCTAAATATGGTACGATTTTTTTTTCTCCCTTTACTTGGACTCGAACGATCGTCCTATATCGCTTGCTTTATATGTGAAACTAAACAAGTCTGTTCGCTTTCTATTTTTATCGAAATACTTTGACAATCGCTTCTCCTCGTTCTCTGCAGCCATGTAGTTTCTACGAAATAGAATGTTTTATTTTGGGGAAAAAGACTTCTAAAGAGAATAGCATGAGGCTTTTTTTTTCTCTTCAAATGTACGCAAGAATTAAACGTACAAGTTAACCCTTTGTTCTAGCACTCCTTCTTTAACTGTTTGATTTTATATACATTTGGCAGTCAAGATATTCAATGTTTGCTTTCCTTTTTAATAATGTTGTTATGAATAGTTAGATTACAAGATGAAGAATGAGTGTAAAGAAGCCTATTTTGCTTATTTGGATGTTTGTTTATATGCACTTGTATTCAAGATCTGTTTACCGCACATGGCACAGATGCCTTTCTTATAGGCACATTCTATTCAAAGAGTCATCACACGTCAGTTGAGACCCACTGTTTATCTAAAGCTGAAGCCTACCTTGGCAATAATGAGCTTTGTCTTGATGCACCTTGTTTTTACATAATCTACATTTACTTGATTCTAATGGGTTGAATCTATATAAGCATGTTAACATCAACGCCCGTGTACTTTGTGAACAATTTAGACCTTATTTTAGCTGATCGTGACAGTAGTTTATTCTGATTCAGTTTTCGACCAGAAGAACCAGCTAAAGTCATTAAAAAGGTTAATGAGTAACAAGGTCAAGGAAAGGCGTCCAACTTTACTTTGAGCATTAATTGAGCCTTCTTTCCATTTGTCAGGAGCAGCTAGCGCTGTCAGCTTTTTTTCACATTTCTTGCAAACCATAGTCAAATGAGTTCAAGTTTATTGAGTAACAAAATAAAAAAAAAGAAAAGAAAAGAAATGCTATGGAAGATTTAAAGCTACGTTCTGATTGGTTGATTGTAATTTATGCTATCCTCCAACTAAAATTGACTCACAAAATCATGAATTATTTGACAGAAAGCTTGTTGGGAATCTGATCGAGTGATATTGTGATCCCCTTCAGGCACAATATGGGTTTCTACAATAGCACGGCATAAAGATTGAAATCGTTTCATTACCTGTTCCTTGTCTTTGTCTGAAGCATAGAATTCATCTTTCTCAGAATAAACCCAGCAAATAGGGCGATGAATATCCTGATAAAGTCGAGAGATTTCTTCATCTGTAAAATCAGTAGAGAATACATCATCATCTCCACTTTTAAAGGATTAGTTCAAATGGTATGGTTGTCATGGATACTTACAGTCGAGTGCCAAATGAATAAAATCGGTCGGCTGTGATGGGTGCCCAAAAGGCATCTCGAGGCAAGAGTTCTTGTCCTTTACCTTGATTCCTAAGTTGATTGGCTAGTTCAAGATGATGTTCAAAGCCATCTAGATTCTTTGAGAAATGCTCTCTATCCGACACAGGTGCCTGTAAGACATAGGCACTGACAGACTGATTATGCTGACCAAATTTGTTGTGCCAAAAACAATCTTGACTACCTTTTTTAAAATAAATAAATGAGTCCCCTCCCGCCATTAATAAGGTATGAGTGTGTTGTCTATCTGTAATTTACCTGTTGAATGGCCTATAAACACGATCTTCTTCTTCTTCTTTTCCTTTAAGAGATAGTCCACCAATGAATCCAATTGACGCGTGTCATTCTGGAGATTGGAGGTACCGTAACCATCGTAACTTGATTGAAGTTGAACTTGAATAAGCGACCAACCTATTTGTTCTAGTGTTTTGACAAGTAAAGGTATAAAGGGAACAGCATGATAACCATCACCTAATCCACCAATAAACACGACTACTTTTCCTGATTCAACAGGTCCTGTCTCAAAGGCAGTCAAACGATTTTCTTCATCAAAAGTAAATAATTCACCAGTAAACTTCATTATTATGCAAAATTTAAAGAGAAAAAAAAGAAAAAAAAAAGGGGGGGAAACGATAGATTATTTTTTTAATATAAAAAAATGATTGAGGTAGTACAAAACTACATCAACAAAGCCCTTTCTCTTAAGCACCGAGCACCTACTTCTTCCCACTCTTCAGGACCAATCCACATGTCTTTTGCAGAGTCCAATTTAGCCATCACAGAGGCGCCTTTCCATACCAACACCTCAGGATCTAATTCTCTTGGTGCAGGTACCACTTCAACACGATCTATGTTCGCTGCTTGTGCAATGACAGTAGATATAACACTAGTATAAACAAATGAATAAAGAAAGAGTGGACTAATGGTAAAAAAGTGACTTACCGATCTTCCAAAACCTTACTGAAATTAGCTACCTTGCCTCCTCCACCTACAAGAATGATACTTGTAAAATATCGTTTTAGTTTTTCTTCAGATCCATTAGCACCTGTGGTAATCGATTGAGCAATAGCAACATCAAGAGGGTAGCTATCAAAGGCCTGATTGGGTTTCTTTGATAGAAAGTTTAGTAGAATGTCAGAATAGAATGAGTTCGTTCCTTACCGCTAGATTGGTATCTTCAATAGCATCATCTGTAACATGCTGTACTGACCATTGTGGTAATGATTGTTTCTTTTGAAGGATATCTGGATACACAAGGCAGAGAGGAGCCAAAAAGACTTCATCATATACTTTACATTGGTACTTCAGTGTAGGATGAAAAGGTGTACGCTTAAAAAAATCATAGACTTGAACACTGATATCCGCTTCATTCAATGTACACCACTTTTCTTTCAAGGTCTCAGCCAATCGCCAATCATAGGTAGCATTGAGATCCAGATCGTTGTAGGGGAATTTGTTGGCCATCAAGAAATCAGTAAACGTCTTGGTGATATCGTCACCACCCAACTGAATGGACATGCGTGAATCTGTCTGACAAACACCATCTTCAATGCATGTAATACTGGTGGTTTGAGCACCAATATCCACAACCACTGCACTAGAGACACCTGCGCCATAAGTGGCACACGTGGATTCTTGTTGAACAATCACACTCTTGAATTCCATATAACGAAGCATCATACTGACAATAGCACATAGATAGTGATGATCCAACATGTCTGGCACTACCAGTACAGCACAGTATTGTTTCAGGCTAGCCTTTTCAATTTCCAACAATTCAGCAATCGATTCTGTCCAGATCATCTCGAGGTCGTTCAAGGCTGCTTGCATAGAGGGATAGTCTTGGTTGTTCAAGGTACCATTTCTCCAAGGGTAACGTACATAATAAGGTGTATCTTTGGCCATAGGTACATTCAATGCCTTTTCACCTACAAAATACTCAGTCTGTTGAGATACATCTGTCCATTCTACTTTGTAAGGATCATTATGGTCCAAAACAGTTTCTTTGTAGCCAGTGGCATTAAAGCCAATCACTTGAGATTCAGCATTAGGTACAACTCTACGCTTGGCATTCTTCATGCGCCATTTGAGCTCATTTCGAATATCACGCAAGGCAGCCTCGCGTTTCTCTTGATCAGATTCATTTTCTTCCACCATCATCATTCTATCTGACGGTGGCTGGTTTTGACGTCTGGCAATTACATGCGGTACTGAAATAGGAAAGGCCTCTGAGGCAAGACCGATTCTCAAGTTACGTGAACCGGGATGAATGACAATCGTATCTCTCCATTCTTCTTCAGGCTATATAAATGTATCAGATTTAACAGTGTGTGTTTGTTGGCATGCTCTCTAACTTACATCAGGTGATATTTCTTTTGATCCAGCCTTGTAACCAGCAAAATAAGATGTATCGTTTCTAGCATATGTACTGGTAATATTACGAGTAGGCAAGATACTGTAGCCCTTGACAGGGAAATTTGTGTACTTGAATCGAGGTTGTGTATGTCTACGGCGTTGCGTCTCTTCCTCTTCCTCTTGCCCTTCCTCTTCCTCCTCTTCATCTTCTTCCTGTTCTTCTTGCTTTCTTGGTTGATCGTTGCCCTGTGTTCCTTTTGAGGCTATTGCGATGACTCTAGGTGAGCTTGGCTTTTGTGAGCTCGATGGATCATCGGAATGGTTGGGTTTGATCGTGACAAGTGGTTTCTTTGGTTTTATTGTATGAATTCTCTTGATGTTTTCTGTAGGTGACTCGGATGTCTTTTGTTTTTTCTGTCGCTTGGGTGTATCTACTGGACTGAAAGAACTAGAGGTAGAAGAAGTTGGGTTGGTGGCGGATATAGGTGGTGTTGAGGCAATCGCTTCTTCCATCCAGGCATACTTTTTTTGAGACAAGTTTTTTAGAAAAGCATTTGCGTTCTGTTGTTGTTGTTGTGGATAAGGAGTATGGTTATCGGCCATGATGACTATAAACAAAATGATAAACTTCAAAAGGGACAACCAGCAATAGACGTGTTGAAATCAGCAAACAAAAGAAAAAATATAAAAGAATTTCAAGGTCAGATTTCAAAAAGTAAAAAGTTACATGTCTAAGAGATATGTCCTGTCATAACAATAGTTTATCAACAGTTATGATATTTGACCACACGCTTTGCTCTAAATCATATCAAAAAATAACAATGCACATTAGTCGATTTGTTTAAGAGTGCTCATATCCTCGAGAAATGCTACTCTTATATTATATATACTCTTATATTGAATGACATGTTAGCACGTGAAGCGATACAAGTCAAAGGATGGCAGCTCTTCTATTGAAAATACTTTTATATCAAACAATTCTCAAATCGAGCGACTACTATACACATGTCTATTAAAAAAACAGAATCCCCATTTTTGATTGTGACTCCTTTAGGCTTCAAGATAAGATCTTATTCATGCATCAAATCAAACCCGTTTGCACTTTTTTCCTTTTTTGTAGTCTGTTCACTTTCTCACCACAAAAGAAAAGAATTCATGTCGTAATTCTTTAAAATGATCTAATGGGTGGTTTGACCAAAAATCAACAAATTTGAAAGAAAATAATGATGATGAAATATGGCTTGCAGAGGCACGAATAAGTGAAGCTAACGATAGCACACACACACAATGAGTTTGAGTTTACCAAAAAAGAAGCGAGTTTACCAATAACCTTTTTTTTTGTGTGTGTTTGGAATACACAGCCAATCAAATCAAACTCCTTGTCCATGCTCTTCTGAAGATCATTTTTGATCCTCTCTCTCTTTATCTCTCTTTTACCATGAATGGCAAAACACACTATGCTATAAAAATACAATGATAAAATCATCAGAGACCAATCGTCTATAAATACAAGCACCACTCTTCTCTTTTTTCTTTTTTGCTCATCATTTTCTTTTGACATTCATGACATCCAACGAAACCCCTCCAGCTACTTTACGTGAAGGTGCTCATAGTCCCGAGCAAATTCTTTCTGCTAAAGAGCGTCGACGACTCGCTCTGGTAGATGTGAGTATAACAAGCAATAGAAACTAAATGCACTCTAATCAAACTGGATTGAAAGATTGACAATGCTAAATTTGGCTGGTATCACATTCGTGCTTGTATTGTGTCCGGAATTGGCTTTTTTACGGATGCGTATGACATCTTTGCCATTAATTTGGTATCCATCATGATTGGCTTTGTTTATTGGCCCAATGAAGGCAACAAAACACCTCATAATGTAGACACAGCTATCAAAGTCTCTTGCTCTGTTGGTACAGTGATCGGGCAACTTTTGTTTGGTTATCTGGCAGATCATGTGGGTCGCAAGAGAATGTATGGTGTAGAATTAATGATTATTATTATTGGCACTGTGGGTCAAACATTGGCAGGGAATGCATTTGCTGCCTCATTTTGGGCTGTCATCACTTTCTGGCGAATTCTAGTGGGTATCGGTATTGGTGGTGACTATCCTCTTTCTTCAGTGATTACCGCTGAATTTGCTACTACAAGACATCGTGGTGCTATGATGGCTGCTGTATTTGCCATGCAAGGTAACATTTATCTCTCTCTCTCTCTCTTTACATATATAAACTAAGCATGAGCATAAATTAGGCATTGGTCAAGTAGCTGCAAGTCTAGTTGGTTTGATTGTCACTGCAGCTTTTAAGAGTGCTATTGAATCTGATCAAACTTACCTTGATTATGTTTGGCGTATTGTCATTGGTATCGGTGCTATTCCTGGTTTATGTGCACTCTACTACCGTCTTACAATTCCTGAAACACCTAGATATACTATGGACATTGAAAACAAATTTGAACAAGGTCTTAGCGATGCTAGAGCATTTGTGGAAACAGGTGCTAAATCAGGCGACTATAAAGAAGTGCATCATGTACCCGTAAGACAAGAAGAAGATGAACCTGCTGTTCCGAAGGCTTCTTGGTCTGATTTTGTTCGTCATTTCAGTCAATGGAAATATGGCAAAATACTGTTTGGTACAGCTTACTCGTGGTTTGCTCTTGATGTAGCATGGTATGGCCTTGGTCTTAATAACTCTATTATTCTTCAAAACATTGGATTTGCTGGCGGTCCTGATGCTTACAAGTAAGTTTTCTAAAGTAAATAAGAATCAATTATCTAAACAACAGAACATATAGTGCGGTTTTTAAGGCATGTGTAGGTAATTTGATCATTAACTTGCTTGGTTCAGTTCCTGGTTACTGGATTACTGTCTTTACAGTAGACAAGATAGGCCGAAAGACAATTCAAATCATGGGCTTTACTGTCTTGACCATCATGTTTATCATTCTTGGCTTTGGATATCATGCCATCATCAATGCCTCTGTTGCCTTGTTTATCGTACTCTTCACAATCACCCAGATCTTTTTCAACTTTGGTCCCAACTCTACTACTTTTATTGTCCCCGGTGAATGTTTCCCCACACGTTATCGATCAACAGCTCATGGTATCTCTGCTGCTTCTGGAAAAGTGGGTGCCATCATTGCACAAGTTGGCTTTGGTCTCTTGAAAGACATTGGTGGTAGCAATGCTTGGATTGATCATTTGCTTGAGATCTTTGCCTTCTTCATGTTAACCGGTCTTCTTTCTTCCTTCCTGATTGAGGAAACAAAGGGCAAGACTCTAGAAGAACTTTCAGGTGATTATGATGATGAAGTGATGGAAAAGCCACAGAAAACCCAAGATATGAAGACACATTCTGGCTCAAGCAATCCACCTTCTGATGAGATGCTTCCTAACGCTTACTCTGGCAAGATAAATTACTAAAAAAAAAATGACTATTCATGTCTTTATGTAAATATATATTTATAAATACTGTTCCTAGACTATGCTTTCATTCTAGTAGTCATTTCAGAAAACCATCTTATTTTTTTTTTCTAATAAAATTGACGTGCCTATGATGTATAATTTTTTTCTTTTATTAAAGCGAGAAAGTATTGTGTAGTGTATGATAAACTTGGTAAAATAATCTCTATGTAATAAAGTGAAATAAGACAAGTGTTTCCTTTCCTGCTTTGACTTTGATAAAATTGTCCTTTACCCGTCAATTGCATATCACACTCTTTTAAGAACTGAGTTATTGACATCCTTATTAGAAATTTAAGCTCAAACACATATCAGTCTGCAAACCAAGTATTTTGGCATTACCACCCTTCAGTTTCCTTCTGTCTCTCATGTAGCACGGAACGATGATATCTTGAAACATGTTTTCTGTAGGCTTTGCCCAATCAAGTCTCTCACTATTTTCTACTTTTTCCTTATCAAGGCAATTTCTATTGCTCTGGATTTAATGAAAACTTTGAAGTATGTTATATAAAAGGGAAAAATCTATATTTTCATTTAGCAATATTATTTCAGAGAATAAGAATGACACCACACTTCACTTTCCCTCTTTATAATATATGTGTATATTAGAACAATGGCACACTTTTTTTTTCTTTAAAAATAGGTTTCGCTTTGTCCATATTCGATATAAAGAAGACAAATTAAGAAAAAAAAGATGACAGAAATAGAAGATATATTTTTAGTCCTTTGTTTGAATAGGGGCAATTGAGATGGATTCAAAAGCAGAAGGTCGGACAACAACAACGCTTGTAAAAGGAGTTGAAGTTTGAATAGGAGATAGAATTCGATCATTTGCTTTCAACCTGCCTAAGCTTGTGTCTATAGGTGGTAAAATAGGCTTTGCAGAACGTGGGGAAGGCGTGGTAGGTGTGGTATGAGGATAAGTAATTATATGTGGTATCTCGGTTGGCTTTGGCAAGGTGCGTTGTTTTTTATCTAAGTGTCGAAATGCTGAGTTTGTTGTTTTTGCAAGTGGAGAAGAATTAGTGCCACTTCTTTGAATTTTAGCTTTCAGGGCTTCCATGACCTTATTGTGATTTGGTTTAGGATTGTCTTCTGAAAGTGAACCACGACCTCGTTTTCTAGATTTGTTATCTTCACGGAGAGGAGAAATAGGTGTTGTCGGTTGCGCGACAGATAATAAGTGATGAGCAAAACGGTTGTCTGAGCACAGAGGATGCGCAGAATGGGGATAGACAACAATAGGCGAAGGTGGTGGGAGAGATTTAGTGATGTGTTGGTATGCTAAGTGATGATCTGGTATAGGTTGGTGTTCATGATGATTTCGGATATGTGCAATAGCCTGCTTTTGCTGCGGAAGATAAGGTGAATGAATCATGACTCTATCCCTTGATTTTGATTGTTCTTTTAACAATTCAATATCTAATCGTCTTAGCTCGATACGAGCTTGTTCTGTTCTTAATATATCATTGGCAGTCAATTTCTATATAATTATGGTTATTCTTTCTTGTGCAATCTCTGCCTAATAAAACCTATTACCTTGTCTTCTTCTATTTTGGCCATCAAGGCATGTTTCAGTAAGTCTGGGTGTGTTGTATAGTATTTGTCAATGATTTCTCTGACTGAAATATCGCTTGTGGGTGTTGGCCAGTCAAAAACAGAAGTTCTTGAAGATGAGTCAGAATCAGATTGAGATCCACTTGAAGTCATGAACGTTTATTGCTCTTTATTTTTTGGAGGTGTATTTAGAGAGAGAGAAAAAGAGTCGAGTGAATGGTCCGTATATACAAAATGCTTGAGAAAAAAAAGGAAAGGAAGAGAGAACAAGTTACAATAATAATGTTCCTATTGAGTCTATAAATATAGAAATGTACGCACATACATAAATTTATATAAATACATGATTTCCAGAAATAGATTACAACAAAAAGATTCAGTTTAAAAATATATATGATAAACACTCGTTTTAGAGTTTGTACGATACAAAGGCATTAAAGAAAGAAATTGCACATATTGCAAATATCATTAAAAAGAATAACCGCTATTTCATTAAACCTTACTATGGTTTCCTAAACAACGAAATAAAGAAAAAGAGCTGACTTTGTTTCAAAAAAAAAAAAAAGAGAGCTAAAACTCGGTTGCCAATATCAAAGTACTATTTTTTTTTTTTGGACTGGGTAACCAAGTTTTGTTGGTTACTCTCCCCTCAAAGTAATTGTCTGTCAATTGGCAACTTTTGATCTGTTGAACAAACCTGAACACTGCTTTTTGTTTTCAGTTTGTAACGATTGTCAATTTGAGCATGTCATTTTCGCAAAAAGGCAGGACAAATTATATGCAAAATGAACATGTCTATGTAAAAGAAGAACCCAAGAAAGCTGTTTATAAACATATATAAATACAATAATCCCAAGCAATTTTTTTTATGGACAATATCGAAATTATATGGTTAGTATTTCTAGGTCATGTTCATTTGACTCAGCCTGATATATCTGTTTCTATTATAAAAAAAAAAGGAGGAGCAAACTAGTATATTTCTTTAACAATACACACTATCTAAAAAGAAAAACTTGTTTACTTTACCATGTTTCTTCTACTTCCATATATAGATATTTTAAATTAGTAGCCTACATTGAGGGGGGGGGGCACGGATGGGATATGCAGGAAGAAATAAAGTACCATACCAGCCATAGATCAAGTGGGCAAAAAGAAAAAAAAAAACTTTTCTATTAACAGAAAATTAAAGGCAGGGACCTATACAAACAAAAGAGCATCATGCCATGTACACTCATCAACAAATAATTAATCTAGAAGCTATTTTGACTGTAATGGTATTTAATTTATCACACCTTCTCCTATAATTTGCAGAAAATCAACTGACGCTATAAAGCATAAAGAGGGGGGGTAATTTTTGAGAAATCGGAAGGTGTGTTCTGTTGACATAGAATAGTTGTACAAATAAAACCAATCACTCTTTACTCAAATAGCCTTCTATCTGATGAGATTACATATTCAGCTCAAGACAGCCAAATTTATATGACCAAACTTGTAAAATTTGTTCATAATTAAAGAAAAAAAAAAAAAGGTATTCAGAACAAATTATGTAAAGTCAATAAAGGCATTTAATTGTTATCCTTGGGATATATTTGCATAGCCAAAGGATCCATGCCCTCTCAATTACGCGTTGGACTCAATGTATCTTGTTATGACAAAAGTCAGTAAACCAACAGTAGGTACATTATAGTGAACGAACCTCACTAAGAAAAATAAGCTATTTCTGTCTGTCTTGTAATGAATTCAGGTAGAAAGAGAGCTGCCAATAGATATTCTGATTAAAAAGTTGACAAGGAGATACTCGGAAACCCATTTTGTGATTCAAAAGTAGGTTTGTCTTGATCAGATAAGTGAGTTCATGCAATCAATTTTCGGATCAATAGATGTGGAAAAAAAATTTTTTTTTTTCACTCTTTTTATTTATGACATGAATTTACAAAATTTATATGAATGAAAGTATGTTTACAAAGAGAAAGTCAAACTTATTGACGAGCCTTAATGATATCACCGAATTCAGGCTTGAGAGAGGCACCACCAACCTATAGATCATATATTAGTTTTCACACTCTTTCATACCTTAAGCTCCCCCTTTTTTTTTAAACGCGTCTTTTTTTTTTTTCACTAAACTTAAGTCCCTTATCTCCTTGCCCAAGAAAAATATACTTACCAAGAAACCATCAATATCAGGCTTAGAAGCAAGAGTCTTGGCATTATCACCGTTAACAGAACCACCGTAAAGGATACGGGTTTCATCAGCGGCCTTTTGAGAGACGTTCTCAGCCAACCATTGACGAAGGAAAGCATGAACATCTTGAGCTTGTTCAGGAGTAGCAACCTTACCAGTACCAATAGCCCAAACGGGTTCATAAGCAACAACGACGTTGGTCCAGTCCTTGACCTTAGCGGCAATGGCCTTCATTTGACGAGCAACGACATCGTTGGTGATGTTGGCTTCACGTTCTTCGAGCTTTTCACCAATGCAGGCAATGACAGAGACACCAGCATCCAAAGCGAAAGCAGTCTTTTCACCAACAATTTCATCGGATTCGTGGAAGTATTCACGACGTTCAGAGTGACCAAGAATAACCCAGTCAACATTCAAATCCTTGAGCATCTGAGGAGAGAATTCACCAGTGAAAGCACCAGAGGGCTTAAGGTAAGCGTTTTGGGCAGCAACCTTGATGTCCTTCTTGATGCTTTGGTTGACACGGTCAAGGTAGAGAGCAGGAGGAGCAATGACAACCTCTATTCGATATAGGTTGTATTTTTCTTAGTTTCTTTTTGACACAAACTTGATTCAATAACTTACCGGTGTTGGCAGGAACTTCGAAACCGTTCAACATGTCAACAAGTTGCTTGACTTGGGCAACAGAGCCGTTCATCTTCCAGTTACCACCAATGAAAAAGTTACGAACCATTTTGTGTGTATATTTGTTTTAAAAATTTAGGTAAAGAAAAAAGAAAAGAAAAATAAGACGATTTCGCGTTTAATTAAAGTTGATGGGACGTCATTTACTCTTTTACTTGGCCAATGAAACAGCCGAATTTTCAAAACTGAAAGTCAAAAAAAAAAAAGGCGAGAAAGAAATCATGCCTTTAGCTTGGAAGTTTCTAGACAAAAACAGCATGAATTTCTTTTTACAATTTCATTGTTAAGATATATGTTGGCTTACTACCCAAAAAAGAAGGTGAAAATAAATAAAAAGATGGAATTGTTTTGTGTGTGTTGAAACTATGAATCAAGCAAAGTTTTGTGCTTTTTCATATTCACTAAAGACATACCCATGCTATTGAACTAGCTCTAGTTGATTCAACAAGGGAGGGGGGACTATTTTCTATTTATACCTGCGGAACTAGTTGTGTTGGATCACAATTTAGAACGTGATTTCACATTTGTTTTGCTTCCTTTAACTTATTTTCTACCAATTATCCCCCCCCCCCTTTTTTTTTTTATTCTGAGCGTACAAACCTCAAAACATACTCTATGCCCAAGTCCAATCAACTAACTTGAACCTCTTCCCCCCCCCCCCTCTCTCTCTCCACACACACAGTTGGACTTGATTTTTTGCCAAGCTCATCTTTCTCCCTCCACCGCAATAATCAAAAACAACATATACAGAGAGTCTGCACTCAACTGTTCATACGCGACAACATAAAGCCCTAAAGGTCACAAAGATAATTATTGACTATGCAAGCTTTTGTAGTGGGTACAATCCCTTCCAACATATGATGTTTTATAATTTACAATATGGCTCATTTGCCTGAAAGCAGTATTTGATCATCTTTGCCTTTTTCTTTTCCTAGAAAAGCCTGATCGTTATAACGAGGCGCTTTTTAAAAATGTCACACCAACTTTGGTTTGTGCGCAAGATATAGACAGATTTAGCACAATCAATAGGCCTTTGAGCAACTAAGAAGCACAGAAGCCGGACGATCTACAAAAACACCTGGTCAATGCACCAAATAGAAAATGACTAATCATAGAGCAAAGTTTTCGTTAAAATAGAATTAATGTATTCAGATCTTTTAGACACAAATCACATTGACTAATTAGCTACAATCTAGATTTCACTTGGGCTTGCATCTTTTAAAGTACAGAATGTATATTCATCTACTTTTTAATCTTTTAACATGTGCTACAACCCAAATTTTCCTCTGTTTCTTTTGATACTATCTTTTATTCGATAAAGCAAAGAGCTATCTTGAGGTTTGTTTTCTGCTTTTTCGTAAATAGTTTGGGTGGAACTGTGTTGCACAAACCAGAAAAAAAATATGTTGAGTACAAAAGAATAGTTATGTAATAAATTGGTTTTTTTTATTCTTGTGAACTTGGCTTTTGTGCATAGACGACAAAGAACTCGACATTGTTTTTGAACTCATTTGACTCTCTAGCACATTCCTTTAAGCAATGTTCAAAGACGCCTTCTCCATCGAGCTCAGGATTAGCTTTAATGAGTGCAGGTCGAATAGACTGACAAAGTTCCTGGAAATCATCCCTACAGAATTTTTGAGTAAAACAGACAGCGAAAGAGACCCAAATGAACCTTACCACATTAATTGACCTATCTTTCCACTATGATTAAATGGAATAGAAACGACCTTTTGTACAATATTCTCAAAGCCTGCTTGAGCAAATCTATCTTTTAGTTCATAAGCGATATTCAAGACTACCCCGCGGCGCTCTGTCACAATTCTGACTAAGATGTAAAGTTAGGACATGTATTACAAAGCAGTATTTTCTCAGCAAATTTATGCATATATATACGTACAGGCCTTGTGTATAATGTGCATATGCGGTCCTGCTGATTCTATGTTATTAAAGTTGACCTATATAAAAATAATGACGGTGAGAAAACAAGACGACAGATATGTCAAAGGCAAAAATGACAAGTTTTTCTTTAAAAATAAAAAGGAAAGAGGGTACAAAAAAGGGGAGCTAAATTGCATTGTGATACCTACTTCAACCGATTCGATATATCCTCCCGGCTTCAGTATTCTGTAGTGCTCTTTTAAGGCCTAGATTTTTTTAAAGAAATGATAGGTCAATACAAATCAGATTTGTCATACTTTAGGTTTTTTTTTTTGCATACATTCGTCCAATCTTCATCTGTAAGGCCCATAATGAGCAGCCGTTGATGTATATAGTGAAACATGCAATCTTCATGAGGTATACGCTTTGCGATGTTGCCTATAGCAAATTCTACATTGGCTGGCTTTACATTCTCGGGAAATACACAGGATGCATCAACACCATATATTCTCGATCGTGGATAGTTCTCGCCTATCTCAAAGGTCCAGGTGGCAGGTCCACACCCAGAGTCAAGTACATTGATGCCTTCTTTGAGCATGTCTTCAACAGGAGCATGAAAGTTGCTGATATAAATAGAGATACATGGATGAGTTTGAGTGTTGATATGCCGAAAAAAGAAAAAGTGGTTGAGTGAATAAGCAGGTGATTGAGTGATAGTAGAGTAGAGTAGAGTAGAGTAAAGTGACAACAGGATGGTAGGAAACATATAGAAATACAGATGCATAAAGATAGTTAGTACACTTTGACCATCACTAACAGCTTGTGTCTTTTGTTTGCAGCTCTTTTTCCTTTTTTTTTCTTCTCGCCTCTTCCCCCACCCCTTGTTTTGTCCTTCAAGCAAGGTTCACTCACCATTGGAAAGCATGGCGAAGAATCCAGTGTTGTTGATGGACACGGTCTACTTCTACAAGAAACAATATACAGTTGAGTTTAGCAAAAAAGAAAAGAAAAAAAATAGTGCAAAAAAGAAAGACAAAGTAGCTGGTGTGTATGATGATGGCACACTGTGCTATGCTACACTACATATACTCTTTCTCTCTTTCTTTCTTTCTTGTTTTCGTACCATCGTCGTCGTTTGGCAGCAAATAAGCAACATCTTTTTGTGCGTGATATCGTCTCCCATCTTTGTATTGGTAGTTGTAGCCTCCGGCTTCGCTGTTGATTTGTTTTGCTGTAAGAATTTGATCTGTATAACTTGCTGAGCTCTTGCTGCTAATTTGTGTGCTGTTGGAGTAGTTTCTTCCCGATATAGATGATTCTTTGATGGTGCTGTTTGCAGAGGCTCTTCTACTTTCTTTGCTTTGAAACACAGTCTTAATTATTGCAAAAACGCCCATAATAATACTATTAACACTCAGAAATAAAAGAATAATTTAGAAGAATAAGGCAGAAAAAAAAGAAGAGCAAAAAGAACAAGAAGGAAAGACAATTGAATTGTTAAATAATAGAGCAGCTCTATACTTATAGAGTTTAGGAGGATGTTACACCATCTTATTTGAGTTATGCTACCCTTAGAATCAATGTGAACAGCACTATCTCTTTACTCGATTTTCAGAGAGTCATACAAGAACCTTGCCTTGTTGATTTTTTGACATTTATTCAAAGAAATCATACTGTCTATTGTTCTCACAGTGGAGAGTTGTAAGAAAGAAGAAAAATTGGCATTTGAAAATAATTCTTAGATTCTAAGAAGTAAAAGAGAGAATGCTATAGCAAAAATCAAGTGTCTTAATGGTACAAGCAATTCAGTAAGTACAAGATAAAATTGGCTTTTATGGCTCCATTAACCAAATCGTGTAACATATTTCTTTGCCCTCCATAACCATTACCGAAGTTGTACAAAGAAAAAGTCAATGCCCGACACAAAATCTCAGTTGGTGGATTTTCGATTACCAAATGCAGTTCGAGTTGAACGATACAGTTTTTCCATTTCAATTTGTCGCATTTTAAATTCCCACTTGTCGCGTTTATTTTTGACTTGTCACTTTAGTGCAAATTATCAAAGCTTTCGCATGAACATTTCTTACACAAACCAATTAGACTGTACGAGAGTCACTAGCATTTGATAAATAACATAAAGGGATTAAATGGGATTTTAGTCAAACAATCCTCCAAGCGCTGATGGGAGTGTTTGGCAAAACCATAAAGATGGCTTTGAGAAAGTTGACTGCATGCTTCAGTGATGCGGTCTTGTAATGTCTCTTCTTCAAGGATCTGACATCTCCTGAGCTTACTCTTAACAAGCTACCAGAATTGCTCTATTGGATTCAATTCGGAGAGTGAGGTGGCAAACACACGCACTTGTATCGTCGATCTACGATCATTTCTTGAATGCTAGTTTGCTTGTGGATTGGCGCATTGTCCATGATGATATACGAGCCCTGATTGTACTCATATGCATCCAAAACTTCAGGAGTATTGCTCAAGAAGGATACTTAATGATCCGTAGTAGTTCCCTTTGATTTTAGCTTTTTAGCTTTTCCTTGATCAAGCTTTCTCTTTTTGCCAGTTTCTACTGGAACAATCTTCCTTTCGGGCAATTCGGGAGCTCGAATACTAACATTCATAACTGCATATGTAAAGATTAAGGTTTTTGAGATATAAAAAGACAATAAGAAAGTACTTTGATTATCTCTTTGTTCTTCAAGAAAAGTTGAATAATGTTTCTAATCTAAATAATGCAGTGATTTAGAGATGTATCCCAAGTGTTTCATTCCAATCCGTTTTGAGTTTTCTCAAGACAAACTCAATGTGTTATTGCAAGAGTAGCATCATTCGATCAGAAAAAAGATGCAAATTTTCTGAGGTGCGTTACGTTTCTATCAGACCATTTTGGCATAAGTAAGCCAAAAAGTAGATTCCTTGAATTTGCATCTAAAATCAACTATTCTGAAACTCAGGAAGAAGTTCAGTTTTTAATGATTTTACTCTTCTATCAGTTACGACTGCTGGAAATTCTCGTCATGTTCCTTTGAATATTGTTTTGCAACATCTATTGACTTCTTCCAGAATGAGAGAAGCATATGCTCAGGTGTACTTTTGACAGATTCTTCAAATATTGCAGCAGTAAAATTGCTATGGTAGTCAGGCTTCGCCTTTTTGCCTTTGACTGGCCATATCTTAATGATGTCCTCTAGCTTTTTGGCATGGCATTTTCGGCGCTTTTTAAAGAGGATGAATGCGCCAAACATAACTATCATAGGCTGTCTTGCTCTCTCATTTACGACTTCATTGACTGGAGACCATGTCATTAAAGTATGATGGTCGAGGTGGCAGTAAAATTTATCCAAGAACACCTCGGGCATAGTTGGCTGGTCATTGCCGCTCAAGTTTGAAAGCCTATCGACTGATTATTTGAATTGGTCCTCAGCGTTTGAAGGACTGTCATGAAGGATGTTTCTTCGTTCTTCCTTCTTGTAAGAGAGACCAAGCTTGTGTATGTCCTTCAAAAGAACTCTGTAGGTCATCTCAATGTTCCTCTGCTGTTTTAGTGCTGCTACAAGACTTCTGACAGTCACAACCTGTCCTCTTTGGTAGTCTTCTTTGACGACATCTTTTACGGCAGATATACATTCTGGCTTCAATTTATGACAAGGTCAACCCATAGGTCGCTTTTCGGAAGCCTCCGACCTCTTGTAAATATAGAGATTGCTTTTTGTGTAGCATGGTCGCCGATACCAACAAACTGAACTAAAGCTTGGCGTAGCTTAACCTTCTTTATTTTGTCTTCTTTGAGTCTCTGACTGGCATTGACATCGACCTTTCGACTTAAGAGTATTAAAGCTTCGGGGTGAAACTTTTTGAATGTATCTCTATTTAGGATCTTTTTTTGAAATATGTTTTGATTTTTTTTTTGTTGGGCAAGGATAATAGAAAAAAAGAGGGATGTTCAACTATGTACGTCTCAAATCTGTATGACGAATCCTTTGATAATTATCATGGCTCGCAACAAGGTTTTGTCAAATGCCTACATAGGCATTTGAACGGCCAATGATGTTTGGAGATTTTAGTGTCTGCAGATCTAAGAATTAATATAGACAATAAACGATTGAAATCAGTCCGCCCAGCCATCCCAATCCCAAAAGGTTTGAGTACCAAGCAAGCAATAGACTATTTCAATATTTCGCCAGATGGAAATTGTGGTTATAGAGCTATCGCTCATGTCATTTTCGATGATGAAGCCAGTTTTGGCAAGGTCAAGCATGAAATGCTTTTATGTTTGACAAAAAAATGAGCCAAGTTTTTGGTAGCTCTCCCTTCGCCTCTAGGGTTCTCTCTGGTACACTTGAAAGTATACAAAGCAAGCTTAGCAAGGACGCTTCACAGGTATCACTAACAATTAGTTCGGACTTTTCGAAATGGTCCAGTCAGCACCAAATACCTTTAGCTGAGCTATTGCTTGTTATACGCCTGACAATCAAAGTACCACATTCGTTCCTTACTTTTCCTTTCCATCTCTTGTTCGCTCCATTCCCCTCCAACTCTACGACAGTCATTCTTACAGTGAAGAGCCCAAGCCCAATTCAAAGCCAAGATATTCGAGAACTTTTCCAGGACGCTCCTTTAACCGCAAAAGACACTCTTTAGAAGACTTTTCGCTCATTCACTAACAAAATATATTATATGAATCTTTTTCTAAATTTTATTTTGAAATTCATGCAACCAAATACTTGAATACTATTGGCTGTGTAAATGTCTACGTAGGCATTTGACAAAACTTGTTGCGAAATCTATGCGCGTAAAACTTTAATCAAAAACCCACAAAAGAAATTAATTTTTCTAGACCCGCAATTGGATGCTGTATTCAATATTAACAACAGTAAGAATGGTAGGACAACATCTGAAACCAACAGGGATTGTATAACTCTATATTGCTCGAGCAACATAAATCCCTTATCACCTAAAAAAGAAATGCGTATTGTTTTACTGTAGCTAACAAACTCTTCTGTGCTCAATTTATGCTTGTGTTCTGCAAAGACTTTGTTTCTTTTTGTGCAATAAATCAAATCAATGAGCTTCTGCTTATCTTTTGAGTAAGTCAATCACTGCTACAAATTGATCGACTAGCTTATTTCTGTCTATAGCTTTTGTTATTGTTACCTTTTTCAAGAGGTGAAACAAAAGAAAGATATACAACAATGAAGAAAAGAAAAAAAAGTTGCTTGAAGTGATACAGACTTAGTAAGTTTATTCCTAAAACCAAAGTATCCTTTAAGCATTACATGTTTGCTTACACAATGAATTTGTATACAAAATTGAAGCACAATATATTATGTAAGACCAATACATAGTGATACATACATTTTTTCTGGAAATAGATTGCACTTAAAAAATTTAAATAGTGCCAGTAAAATATTTAGATTGCGCTGACAAAGAACTCAGATTGCACGCTTGAAGAAAAGACATTGCGTACCGCTCACTATTGGTTTAAGAAGAAGAAAGACGCCGATCAAAGGAGAATTCAACAGCCTCAGCTAGCTCAAGAGCAAGAGAAGAAGAGAGTTGGACGGCCAAAAATTCTCAACGAGGAGCACAAACGTTTCTTGCTTGAGAAATACAGTGAAGATCCTAGAGCTACCATAAATGAAGCAATGGAAAGTCTTACCAGCCAATTTGAAGAACTTAAGATTGCAAAAACTGCTGTCCATAACTTTATGATCAATGATCGTGCTCTTACCATTAAGAAAGCCCACTTTGAGCCTTAAGAAAGAAATTCTCCCGCCAGCAATGAAGCACGCTTCCAATTGACAAACCAATATGATGCAGACAGACATTGACTTCCAAAGCAACTGTATTTTCATTGATGAGTCTGCTTTTCATACCAACTTGAGCCGTACTATGGCTTGGTCAACTAAGGGTACTCGAGCTACTGTTGTTCAGCCAAAGACAATCAATATTTTGGAAGCAATATCTCTAAATGTGTTGACACTGATTTGACTGGAGTCTTTTGCGATATTAAAATGGAGAACTTGTACAGGAGTTTTAGAACAGAAGTATTTGGAAAGGCTACTCGTTTGAGCTCAAGCGTCAAGGTTGAAATATTTGATCTTCTGCCGTGCGTCATTATTTGAACAGTTTTGATGTTTAAACAATATCTAATCAGCATACAATAGGACTTTCCAGACGGTTTAGATGCTAAGAAGCTCATGTCAGAGCTGAGCAAACTTGTCGATAGAGAAAATGGTGCTGCTTCTCGCACAATAGAAAGTCTAGGGACATTGTGAGTAAGATGTATACAAAGAACTTTAAGGGAGCGATCGTCTAACACTTTTGAAATAGGGCAAATAAAGTAACAAGGAAGAAGAAGAAAAAGGAGATTGGACAGAAGAAAGTTGAGAACATCCTTGAGGCTGTATGGGGATGCCTCTTTAGGGTCACAAACGACTATGATGCTTGTGAGTAAGAAAGCAAAGCTTTAGAGAAGTAACAGTCAGTGGCTCACTTTTTTTATCAGGTTCGACAATGCACTCTTCCCCGCTTCTCACCCTCTTGCCAATGCCACCCCGACTACGCTGTTGAAGTCTGTGTTGATAATCCGTTTATCAATTTGATTGGCGGAGTAAAGCCATACCCTTGCTCCCCCTTCAAACTTGCTTTGAACACTTACCGTTTGGGTGTTTTTTTTTCTGTTGCCTTGATAGTGCAACACAGCCTGAAATGCGTTTTAACATTTCAAGTCAAAGGTATGCATGGCAGTTGTATCAATTTCTGAGGTGTACTAAACAAAGAAAAACAAAAACAAAATAGTGTTAGAAGTGACTTGCTACCTGTGTTTCCGCCACTTTGGCACATTCGTCATGACAGAAATTGAAGTAATCAATTTTCCTTCAACAATTGACGAGTACTGCCAATTTGGTGCCTCTCTGTACGCTTTGCTGAATGTCTGCAGTATACATGAACAACGCTGCCAACAGCAAAAGCAAGAACAACAACAACAAGAAGAAGAAGAAATAGCCATCTTCCTTTGCGATGTGCTCAAAACCATGTATGAGCTTTCAACAAGCAAACATACTACCCAAGTTGATCGAGGATCGTCTTCAACAGGCGTTTCTACGATCCTTGACTAAATAAAGCAAAACTGGTCTTCATTCTTTTTCAAGTTGTATCTTACTTTACATTTCGTCTTTTGCGTTTTGAGCATAATCTAATCAAGCAAGTCTTTTTACAATGTCAACTGATTTCTTTTTGTTTAAGAATCCTGTCGTACTAAGAGCAGATTCACAGTGACCACAATTCAAAATGAACTTGAGTCTCATGAACATACACTATTGTCATTGATCAGCTCAATTAATTTTTCTCTCCAATTTAGTAATTTGTTGAGGGTAGTTTTTACAGTGTCGTCTATATTCATTTCTGTGGTTTAAATGAGGACAGTCTCAAGACTGTAATGCGAATAGATCAAGCTGTAGGCAGTAACAGTACTTTGTTACAGTCTTTTGTATAGAGACGTGCGTGATGAAGAAGCCATTCATATTGAAATTTGTTTATTTGATAGATGTCAATGCAAACACTTTTCAGTACCTTTTTCTTTTTTTTTTCAGATCAAGTTCTTTGACCAATCTTTCTTATTTTGACATTGTATCAGCATCGTATCTAGCTTTATCTAGCTTTATCTATCCAACCAGCCAAACAAAGTCAGTGCATATCCATAAAGTTCACTACAACATTGATATCCACAGTCTATTCTAGTTTGTTTACTCTCTCATGTCTAGCAAATGGGGGCTATCCAGACTGATTGCAAAGTCTGGCCTGCTCTATTTCAATCAATGCGAATCAAGAGTGATACAAAATGGAAGGTGAAATATTGGGAAAGCTCTTATGGGGTAGCAATTGACGAGCTAGAACTCAACTATCTAATTTTTATGTATATTTGAGATAGCTTTATTTACGATAATATATATGTTAGTGTGGATAGAAAAAAAAAACAAAACAGTGTGTTCTCACTTTTTCTAATCCTCGAGTGTATGATAAGGTTCCCGAAGAAAAGAAAAGGCAGAATTGACAAGTTATTAGATTATTTAAGGAGGATCAGTCAAGTAGTACAAAAAAGAAGGTAGAGCAGAATTAAGATAATTCGTTAAGTACACCCCTTCTTGCCACCTTTCAAAGGGGAACCAAGGATTTTAAACAGCGAACCCGATTCAAGAGATTTTGGATTTTTATTATTTTAGATTTATTTTTTATTTCATTATATTTATTGAGGATGCGTTCGAAATCCATCGTTGTCAGTGCCGACTATTATCACCAACACTATCACTGTTGACATATACCGAGATGCAAAACAAGAGCGCGTAGAACAACTGATTAGTGCTAAAAAGAAAAGAAAAGAACCGGTAACTTGTATTGACAGATGTAGAGTGATTGAATGGAAAGAGAGCTATGCGTTTTATTGCATTTTGCTTTGTTTGGTTTATCGTTTAGACAGTGATTCGAAATAAAGGTACCTACAAGCATGCTTTATATTTTGGCTGTTGTTGTTGTTGTTGTTGTTGTTGTTGTTGTTGTTGTTGTTGTTATTCAATCACCAAGGTATCGGTTGCAATCTATTCCACGGCCCTTTTTTCTTTCTTTCTTTCTTTCCTTTCTTTTGGCCGGTGCAACATCTACTTTTAGCTGTTAAGCCTGAGTATTGATTGGAGGCTTAGACACGGAAGATAGACACGGAAAATAGACAGACTCTCAATAGCAGGAATAGCGTGTTCAGTCAGCAAGCATACAGCCTCAGAGAGTTGAGGGTCAAGCTGCAGAATGAAGGATTGGATCGAGGTTGCTCGAGAAACAAGTGGAGAAAGAGCAGATGAAAAGGAAGAAGACGACGAAAAAAAAAGATAGAGATAGCCGGTACAACGAGCGATACAGTATCTTGTTGTATTGCATTGCACGATGGAGAAAGAGAGGAAGAGGAAGTTGATAGATGGTCCAAAGGATGGTCCAAAGGATGGCCGTATCATCTCAGTATAAGATTGTCTGCCAATTCGTCGATGATCAACATAGCGCCACAGTATAGCACATTCAATCATATGCTCTTGACTTGTATTGAACTCTGCCTTCGTTACCCTGCATCTGTGTACAATTATCTATGAAATGCGGTGGAGGAGAATGACGAGGATCAGAAACAGCGTGGCAAATATAGCAGTGTGAGGAGCATATGAGGAACATTTGAGAAAGATGCAGCACAGCCAAGTGATGAGGAAGGCTTTTGTTCAAGTAGGTTGACAGCATGTGATTGCAGCTCTGGTGAATATGCCGGATATGGATATGGATATGGATATGGATATGGATATGGATATGGATATGGATATGGATATGGATATGGATATGGATATGGATATGGATATGGATATGGATATGGATATGGATATGGATATGGATATGGATATGGATATGGATATGGATATGGATACAATTCCGTGATCAAATGTACTGATGAGAGCAACAAAGGGTTATCATAGTATTGTGCATGTTGCAATGAGTACAGATTAATCTGAGTCTATGGGAGGGGACGAAAGAGCATGTAAAGCAGATATGACATACTTTGATTCAACCATTCTTGCCTATCCGAAATAGTACAATGAATGTATCACGTGGAGAAACATGTAAAGCAATGAAAGATCCATCTTCCTTCTGTGAGAGTGAGTGAGTGAGTGAGTGAGTGAGTGAGTGAGTGAGTAAGAGTAAATGAGAGGTTCACTATCAATTATCGTTGCACCCTCTTTACCATGTTGTCTGAGCATTTCATCAACTTGTATGCAATTACTGAGTGAAAAAAAAAAGGGGGGGGGGACTGTGAGTAGCACATACTATCAAGTAAGAAGAATAAGCCTTGACTATGCAAACATGTATGAGATCAGTAGAGTGCTTCTCAAACAAAAGCACACCTTGTTAAAGCACTATTATATGAGAGAGATAAAGGGCTGGAAATATATGCATGAATCTTGAGGATGGATCATGAAGCAATCGATAAGCATAACAGGGTGTGTAGAGGATGTTCATCATTCCATCCAAGTCAGGTAGAGATTAGGTTTGATCAAGCAGTAGATTTAGATAGGTTTGATCACATAAGAGTAACAGTAATCGAGCAACCTAGTGTCAGTCAGTAGAATGCTTATTGAATGTAGGCACAATTTACTGAATTGATTGAACTCTTATTCATTCAACAAAATTAAGTGATCAAGAAATGCATCTTTAGCGAGCAAAAAGAAAAAAGTTAAAAAAAGAAAAGTAAGATTTTATAACAAGTGTTTATTTATTGGATTTATAACAACATAATGTTAGAAGTCTATTAGCCAGTTTGTTACAACTGTTTCCAAGGGTAATCAATCGTGGAGGTTGACTTCAATCTACCCTCTTCTCTAGCTCACGGTGCGAGATACCGCCTGAGTGACCTCGTAAGGTAAAACAGGGGAAGACCATACCAACGTCCTACTGAGGATCCCTAGGGGTTGACGACAAGCAATGAGAGCAAAGAGTAACCAATACCCTCAAAGTGTCGCATATGTCAAAGACTCGAAAGGAAAAAGAGTGTCATATTTCGTATGAAGAAAACATAACTTGTATGCTAGGGGTACCCTCCCCGCTCTTCATCTTCCATAAGCACTCCCCGAATTGCTTCTAATATCCACGTCTGAACCTGCCTAGTAAAGAACCATAGCTCAAAGAACCACAGCTCTCACTTGACTAGGGTAGCCAGCATACGTCCAGGCATCACCCTCTCTCTCTCTCCCTCTAACTCTCTCTAACGAAAAAAAAAAAGAAAGAAAGAAAGAAAAAAAGTGAAGCTGTCACATCCTGAGTGAGAGTATCCTCCCCTTTAACTCCAACTCCTAGCTCTCTTATTCTCTACTGCTCCCTCACTGAAGGGGACTAAAAAGCAAAAGAATAGTCATGCGAGAAGGGAGAAAGAGATCAGCAAAAGAGAAAGTCCAACACTGCTACGAAATCAGGAGGGCACCCTTTCAAACATAACAGCAGCCAACGCGTCTATCGAAAAGATGTCATTCACGCCGGTCTCTCTTGCAACTGTGCATTACTGAAGAAACAGTAACGAGCTGCCTCAGTCTGTGCGATAGCAAGAATCACCTTGCCCTTGAAGAGAAAAAAAGAGAAAAAAAAATAGAGCGAATTTTTTTTTTTTTCCTCTATATGAAAATTGCCTTCTCCTCCCTATTTTCTCAAAACCAATCATAATGATAAGCACAATGATGACGTAGCACATCACTCAACATGTATTGTTGGCTTCTTTCTTTCTTTTTCTCTCTCTCTCTCTCTCTCTATCTTTCTTTGTATAACTGATACAATAGAGAGTAAAAGGGAATTGACAATATGAAAGAACTTGCTTTATTATGCAGCTAATGACTTTGGATATAGAACTCCTCTACAATTGCAGTAACACATAGCCAACACCGAAATCATGAAATTATGCGGAGCAAGAAAGGAAAAGAAAAAAAAAGGTACTTCTAGCCGAGACCTCGTTATGTTCAAAAAAGAATCAAAGCATAGTTGGAACGAACAACACAAGACAAGCCAAGTTAGCCAGTCATGCTTGTCACTACAGTAACTGAGTATTTTTGAGAAGACACACACTCAATTTCAAAGTATTGATTGGTGGCTTATCCGCCTAATCTAAAGCATCAAATAAATGCTGATACCCCTTTGAGCCAGTTGTAAGAAAGAAAGAGAAATAAGTACTGGATGACAACATTTGAATGAAATGGCTACATCTCGTTTGATTTACTCTGAGAAAAAAGAAAGAGAGATGAATTGTTGTCTCCAATGAAGATCTGGATCCAAGCACTGTGTAACTTTGTTTTGTTCTTTTTTTTTATGTTTGGGCTCTGAGATAGCTGTCAAGATGGTTTTTTCTCTTGAGAGAAAGACATATGCTGTACCTTTGGAATTGGAAGCACCAAGGATTTACTTGTCTGATTGTGAGGATTAGCTGTGTTTGATTTACAGGGTTGAGGCACTATTGTTGTATACTAGTGTTCTCTTTATATTGACATTCTGCACTATAAGCAACGGTTTATAAAAATGCTGTATATTCCTATAAGAGAGACTGTTATGTAGTATTTATTTCTGGTTATTATTGTTTTTAATATGAACTTTCCAATATGCTTGTGTTTCTGATTTTAAAGTGTATTTTGTTTGGCTCCAAAAATATCAGAATTCTGTCTCATTGTCTTCATTTGGCTGTCAAGCATGCTTTAAGCAAGTTATACATGGCATTAGAGTCAAAGACTATCTTAAGACTCAATCCTCACACAAAGAACAGAATTTGATTGTCTCAATCATTGATTTTCTTTTTCTTTTTCTTTTTCTTTTTCTTTTTCTTTTTCTTTTTCTTTTTCTTTTTCTTTTTCTTTTTCTTTTTCTTTTTTTTGATTTCACATATTTCTCAGAAAAAGAACAAAAGAAAACATACATGCAAGCCCAAGCTAATGAAGTTACAGGGTATAACTTACATAGTACCAATTACTGGTACTTTGCATTTAGCGGTCTCTACTGCCTACCATTAAAGGAATGGGTGGCTTCATCTCAGTTTCCAGTGCTAGGAAGCTATGCTTGATAACTTCTGTGGAATTATATATATGTATATATATATATATATATATATATATATAGCCTTTTCAACCCAGATGAGTACAAATGAAACTGCTTGTTATTCTTTTGTTTAGATGACAGCAGTACTTGCTCATTCTTCACTCTTCTTCTTCTTTTCTCGAATGCCATCTTTTAGGCTTATCTGACCTGTTGGACAAGTATCACTGCAAATTAAAGAGGAGTTTGGCTGTCACAATCAAAAATACAGGAGAGTGAATGTCGGCATGAAATAGCATGGCATCTCTTAGTTTGTTTACTTCTCAACGCCCTCTAATTTACTGGTACTATCAGTTATCACATGTTTTTTTTGTTTACTGATGGGATAGATACAATAGAGATGCCAGGCTCTGATTGGATGACTGGTTTTTTTTAGCGTGTATTTGAAGTAAACAGAACGTAATGATCATTTTCTCCCTCTTTTTTTTTCTCTCTCTCTTTATCAAAGTCATCTCAACTACATCTTGAAACTTTGTCACCCAGACAACCTCAAAGGCAAGTAACAAAATACTCTTCTTTAATAATGCTGTTATCTAACTTGCTTTATCGTTTATAGCCTAAAAATCTGCAATCTACGCAAGTCTATTATTGCACCAAGAGCAAAAAAACGTTATCTACAAAAAAGAAGAAAATACGCGTGTCATTCCATCTACAAAACTACAAAACTACAAAACTACAAATCCTTTTTAAGCGTTCTCTCTGCTCTCTCTCTGCTCTCTCTCTGCTCTCTCTCTTCTTCTCTTGGTGCTTTTGCCTCTACTTCAAGCTTGATGGGGGGTAAGGACAAAGACTGATGCTGCCTTTTCTGATCCTATATAAAGTGGCTTACGACCGGAATCTAGTCCATTTTCGCGAACGACCCTCGTTTTCTAGTATTGGGACTGAAGTCGGAATGACTGAGGGCAATTACGCCGCCTGATCTGTTAACACTATGAGTGTGTCCTGTAGGGATCTGGGCAGAGGAAGCGGGTACAGACATACTTGTACTATTCCTCGTTAGTTGACTGGTATGGAGTTGCTAAGGATTTGGGATAGTGCGAACAGAACCGAGTCTTCTTTGGCTTATTCAAAAAAGTAAGTCAAGGAAGGCTTACCCTCTGCGTTCTTACTTTTCTTGTCTTGCTTTGTTGTTGGAGGTGACTCTATTACTAAACAACTCAAGACTTGCCTTTGCTGATGCCTTTGCTGATGCCTTTACTGATGCCTTGCTGGGTCCCTGCTTCTGTCTCTATTTCTGTCTCTATTTCTGTTTCTATTTCTGTCTCTATTTCTGCTTCCATCTCTGCTTCCATCTCTGCTTCCAACTGGGTCTCTATAATTATGCCTCTCTAGTCTTGATATTGCAATAATCGCATTAAACGTTATTTGATCAAACTCATTATCATTCGCATCATATAATTGTATTTGTTGATCGTTTCAATCAAACATCATAATCATTATCATGCTCTGTTACGTTTTGGCTTGGGCTATACTAAACAAACTATATCATATATGTAGTTGTTATAGGCAATATAAAAAATATAGGGCATTATGTTTTTTTTTTGTTAAAAAAGGCAATAAGCTAAAGTCAGAGTGAGGTTGGTCTACTGTTTTCCAAAGATGTTTTGAGGCTTTTTGAAGAGTAAAAAAATGTTACTGTAGTAGTATCTGAGTCTGGTATTTCTAAATAAAGCCGGACAACAGTCAATCATGAAATGAGAGATCGATGAATATGATGCCACAGAAACATGTCATTAAAACTTGTGTACCCGGGGTTTAATTGACATGCTTTTTTAATGGTTGTACACACACATGCCCTTTTAGCCTTCTTCCTCCCCCATCGCCTTCAATTTTTTTTAAAAAAAAGAAACTTGATTTCATATTCCAAGATGTACCTCCTTTTTGTTCATTTCATTAAAGAATGACTTGCATATTAAGCAATTCTGGAAGATTAAAACGCCATTACTGATATCTCTGATAAACGTAATGCCACTGATAATAATAATTTACATCAATCATAACTTGGTGTAACAGCTTATGACCTATCACTAAGTGCAAGTTTTTCATGGCAACAATAAGACACAAATTAAAGAGAGTAAAAGGCAAATTGAGTTCGTAAATTTCAATCAGCAATTAAAACTCACCAATAGCACATATGCAGTGTTTCCATTTCAATTCGTCGTATTTTGAAACCTCCCCCCCCCCCCACTTGTCGCTTTGGTACAAAAGATATTGCTATAAAAAAAAACGATGAATAAAAAAAAAAGAGGACTCATTAGACTTAGTCTATACAGATGTTTGACAACAATCATGTCAAAATACATAACTGTCTTCCAAACACTTTCTCTTCTGCAAATCATACAAGTAGTAAAAGGCATGCGTTGTGTTGATCTAAGCAATTATCAGCAAATGGCTCATAGTCTACTGAATAGCTTGGTTACATTTGTATCTAAAGTATTCATTGTTTATATTAATTAAAGAAAAGTGGCGTTTCTTATAAAGCAGATCAACCACATTACTGTTCAATGTCCTCATTGGCTAGTATATATTGATCATTGTCTTTCCTTTGTCGAGACTAGTCTGGACCTTGTTCTATATCTATGGACACCATGATTCTTTGTTTAACAATGCAGAAAAACCAAATCTCCATTCTTAGCATGAGAAGAGAAAAAGGATGACATACAGTAGTACCCCGATTTATGCATAGTATAGAAGTCTTGAGCATACATCAAGTTACTCGTTTTATACAGTCAATTTGGTCAGTAAATCTTATTTTCATCAAAATTCTAAAGCATAAATCGAATTTTCGGAGCTTGATACATGCATAAATCGAGGTCCCACTGTATTTCTCATCACCTCGAAGTTTAAAATCGAGTTGTATGTCTTGATTTCCTCTAATCTCTTTTACTAGACGTTGTTGTCTCGTAAAAGAAAAAACCTCTATCACCTATAAGTTAGCTAAAAAGAAAACGTCTTTTATTATTATCTCTGCCATCGAAACCAATTTTAACCCTAAAAATTTATCAGCACTGCTCTTAATGCTTCTAACATAAACGGTATAAAAGTTTTTGGCTAGACCATCAAAATCGACGCTTATGTTTGGATACTACCTGTGGCATTTCAAAATAAGAATGAATGATATTTTGTATAGCATTAATGTTTGAAGAAGGTTTGGATCAATTTCATTAGGAGATTGAGGCTTTTTTTATGAATGCTTAAACTTTTCTAAATTCCTTGATTACCTTGAGAAAGAGTAGTGTAATGAGAAGAAATTCAAGGGTTGAAGCCGTGCTTACCACTCTCTTGAGTTTACGAAATAATTGCATTGAGCTCCGGCACAACCAGCTCAAATCTGTGTACTTGTTGACAAATAGAAACAAAAGATTAAACCGATGGGTTTTTGTCCTTACAGAAGAGGTTGAATAAGATTTGGAGAAGGAAAAGACCAAGATCGTGTAAAGTACAGGCGTAATGACTTGTGGTCAAAGAGAAAGAAGAAGAGTTGAGTTGGAAGATGAAAGAATTTCAGAAGAAACGAAAAGTACGAGAATCACTTTCTTTCAAGAGCAAATCGATGTAAAAGACAAGCATATAATTCAGTCATTCAGCTCCGAGGACATTTCGAATACTGTTTCGATTAATAACAGTTCTGTTATCAAGAACTGCTCATGTTTTGTTTTACTACCGAAAGAATCCAAAACTATGCAAGCCTATGCATTTGTCAAAGCTTCATGTTCCTCACTTGAACTTTCTCAAGCAAGCAGTTTCGTATCTACTTTGGATCACGCTTCAAATGATCTGCTACAAACTAAAAGCTCTACAACACTTGAAGAAGTAAACTCTTTAAAAAAATAAATGACCAACATTTCCCTTCCAAAAGCACTATGTTCTTCAGAAGCACATGGCAAGCCACCAACCGGGATTTGAATTCCTTCAGTTGCCAGGAAATGGAATGAGTTTTTAAAATGCGACAGATTGAACACTGTACAAGAGTAGACATTTACAACTTGCAAATAAACCACCAAAGGGATGGTGCTACGTTGAAAAAAAAAAATCTAATTTCTTTGTTTTTCTTTCCCCTTCTTTTTTTTTTTCATCTCTCTTCTTTCTCCTCTTTTTTTTTTCTGTTATTCATATTTTTTTTTTGTTCATCCTCCCTCCCCATTCAAGCATAGATTTCACTTAGAAAATGGCAACGGCAAAACCCATTATTAAACTGCCACCTAGCAATAAAGTAACTAGTGCAAACCGCCCCATTTCTCACCGAGACATTGCTCCATACAAGTCAGCTTTTGTGTCCAAAGATTTATTTTTTGAAGACGATGAAAATCGCTTGACAGATGATGATATTGAAAATCTATTTCAGGAATACAACATGCTAAAGTGAGTTACATCTTTTTATTTTAAAAAAAAAAGCTTGTTTCCAAATCTAAAAACGTGTATCAACAAAAGCATCAAACGAGAACGAGGTGGCGGATATTTAAGCTTTCCGGATTCCAAAATAGGTAAGTGACAAGGGCAAACTGATGCCTATAAGGTCATCTTATACTTATTTTTAATAGCGGATCGAGTCTATTCCTTATTTAATGGATACACGTTTGCCAACCAGGCGATACTTAAGCTCAGGATATCTGCAGATAGTATGGATGAACCTCAGCCAGAAGGACCTCTTTTGGAAGTAAGGTACCTACCATCTCCTTTCGACCACAACGCCTTGTATGATATATTTCGCCCTTATGGTCCATTAAACATCTGTAAGACAATTCCCGAAGAAGACACTCAATTCACAAAGGCACTTGTTCAGTATTTTAGTCAGGAAGATTCTGATAGAGCTATGAATGCATTGGTAAAGTCATTTCTCTTTTAGAGAAGGTGTTCGTGAACTGACAGGTTCTTTTCTTTTTTTTTTTAGGATGGTAAAAAGATTGAACATAATACCATGTAAGTGCTGTTTTCAAACGGAGTATATTCTAGCATCCTCCTTTAATCCCCTTCTCTCTTTCTCTCTTTTTTCTTTATTCACTCACTCTTTTTCTTTTTTTTTTATTTTTTTTCTTACAATTACAGTCGCATTTATTCATTTGTTATGAGCAACTTGGCAACATCTCATAACGTAAGTATACAACTGTTGTTGAGCAGAATGGTTGTTTTAATGATTTCCCTTTCTTCTACAATTAGGATACCACAATGGAAAGCAAGCCAGAAGGCCTTATTGATTTTATGAATCTTTATGTCAAAAATTTGGATCCAACAGTCAACAGCAATGATCTATTTGGTCTTTTCCGCTCATTTGGTCGTATTGTATCTGCCAGAGTGATGAGCAATCCACAGACTGGCTTTTCTAAAGGTTATGGCTTTGTGAGCTTTTCCAAGCCCGAGGAAGCAGCACTTGCTTTGCAGAAGATGAAGGGATTTCAGTTCCGTAACAAATCAATGATAGTTGCTTATCATGAGCCTAAAAAGCCTAGACAAGAAAAGTCGTCATCAACTACAACATCGTCTTTTCATTCCCCTCCTCCAAGTGCTCCTATCGAATACATGACCACTCCTTACTTTGAAACAAGACATCCACATGAAGGTAAAAAAAAAAGAGAGAAAAAGCAATAGTTCATTTTGGCTCATATTGTGTAAAAAAAAAAAAGGATTTATGAATAGCATGAGCATTGATCATTCAGACCATCTAGCCATGAACATGAAAGATCTTACTATAGGTGTGCCAATGCAACGAAAGGTAAAAAAAAAAAAAGAGGATACTCATTGCAGAATTTTTTTTTTTCTTTATTGACTGAGTTTTTTTTTTTAAGCTTTCTACTGTTGAGAGCAATTATCCACTGCATCATTCTCCTCCATATATAGCTCGACCATCATTAGCATCACTTGCATCAGGAGCTAGCATTCAGCCTGTACCATCGGATGCATACAGAAAACTAGACCCAAGAAAGACAGAAGAGGATTCGGCCCGTTCAATTAGACGCAAGAATTCTGTAGAATCAGTCCATTCTGTCATGACAGAGTCTAGTGCTCAAATGCAACGGATGCGCATGACAGAAGCTGTCAAGAGCTGTGGATCATTCGGAAAGCAATTGAATGATGTGGTCGACATGCTCTTGACGCTCAAGAGAAAAGAGCGATCGCTTTGTTTGTTCAATGCCGATTTCTTGAAGGAAAAGGTTCATGCAGCCCTTGAAGCACTTGATATTTGTGAAGATGAAAATGCTGTAGTACAGCAAAATACAATTAGACCCATGTAAGTTTTAAACATGTACAGAAAAGGAGAAAATATATATATATATTGATGAATATTCCAAATAGGGTCATGGTGTCTACTGAAATCAGTCCGCCTAGATCGCCTGTGAAGAAGCCTGCTGCTGTTCAAGATACAGTGGTCGTACCAGTACGAAAGTCAAAGGCTATACCTATCGTTGCACCATCTATTACAAAATCATCTAAATCAACAGAAGTCAAAGAACTATTGAGCTCGCTTGAAGGCAAACATACACATGAGAAGAAACAACTTTTGGGTGATAAACTGTTTCCTTTAGTAAAGGTAATTTCTCATAAAAAAAAAGAGAGAAAACACTATGGCTTATTTTTTTTTATTTAAATTTCAATAGGCTACAGGTGTTAGACCTGCACCAAAAATTACCATCCGCTTGTTAGACACAGTAAAATTAGAAGAATTGGCAAGGATCATGTTTGATGGAGAGGCATTAAGAGCTCAAGTTGACAAAGCTGCTGCCAGTCTGTAGACTTTTCTTTTTTTGCCGTATGATTCCCTCTTCTTATTTTTTTTTATATGTGTATACCCCCCCCCACTCTTACAGAAAAAAAAAGAACTCTTGTTTTAATAGCTATTAGAGTGCTATATTCCCTCTTTTTAAAAAGGAGACAATACACATATATACGATTGATACCTCTTCTCTCTCTTTTTTTTATTGCTTTTATCTAATTTAATCTACAAGAATAAACCTCTATTTTAATATTGAATATTGTTGGAAGGAAACCAAGTTTTTTATTTATAGTCTTCTTGATGGTTATAATATTCTTGCGCACGTTCAAGCCCCTCAAAGTAGTGAATAGGAATATGATCTCTAATGAAGAAAGGGTAAAATGATTCCACTACACTGATAGGATTATGGTAACGCTTCAAGATAAATCTAAACCACCAAGGGTAATTCTGGATATCTACTGCTTGAGTTTTGTCGGGTAACTGCTGATGATCTGAGGTACAAGGATCAGAAGAAGAAGAGGAAGCTATATCAACCGTCAAATTAGACTGATAGCTGGATGGATAGATCTTGAGTGGCTTTCTGTGTAGCATGGGGTAGGTGATCTGGACAGCATGTCCTATATGAGAATAATTGAAGAAATCCGTACTTGACACGTAATGTCCAACTGTCATGCTATTGTAACCAGGTGGAATTCTACAGATGATATCTGATTTGTTGATCACACGCCATAAGGTAGAGGCTCTTGATAATGGCAGGTTGGAATAAGAAGCAAACATTGAAGCAAAATCGTTGTCTCCCACAGCAGGAGTGCCTATCACATATGCATCACGTAGTTCACACATAGGAGCAATATCTTCTGGACATTTAAGCCATCGAGCAAATAAAAGGGATCCAATGGCAGCACCTAAAGAATGTCCTGCTACCCACACTTGAACTGGTTTTGAGGGGTCTTTGGATTGTTTCTGAAGCTGAGCTGCTCTTTCTCTGATAGCACCTTGAATGGCATAATATGGGTCACGGTTATCGACATCAAGATGAGTAGGAAACAGGCTACTGTAGAACCCTTCATGAACCGAACCAAACAAATAGGATCTTGCATCCGTACGTTGAAGTGTCGCATCCACCAAGAACTCGCTGTAATTTGTGGGTGTAGTGCCCTTGAAGACAACGACAATGAAAGGATTCTCTTGTCGAATGGGCCAGAAAAGACCACAAAAGGTATCACCGAGCGACTTTAGATCTGTCACACCAGCGAAATGCAGTCCATAGCTACGAGCAATTTTACGTATCATTCTTTCTGACTCCCAAACAAGGCGTGTCATATCATGTTCAATTTGTTGGTATTTTTTGTCAGCGTCTTTGATGTTTTTCTTGTTTCGATTGAAATCCGAAAGCATCCTGTAGGCTTCAACAATCTTCCTGTCTTGACGCTCATACACCAAAGAACCAAGAATAGTCATGGTTTGTGCAATCGATAGATCAAACGTTCTATGACGCTGATCATCTTCAGATTCAATACTGTTTGACTCAGATGCCGTTTTTCCAAGTGCAGGTAAGGTATCTCTTACAAGCTGTCTTGATTTTTCAGACATCAATAGCTGAGGTGCTCCCCAATTGATGATACTAAAACCTATCATACAAATAAATAAAATTAAGCTATTCGGGATGAATTACATCAATAGTAGTATCATACCATAACCAAAATCTCTACTAATGAGAGAAACAAGCTCATTACCACCTAAGCCATCCATAAATATCTTGAGCCCAACTTCAAATAGAAATAGAGCAACAGCAATGATTGGATAGGTAAAGATAAAGGCAAATGCACTTAATGGTGATGTGAAAATAGTGCTCCAATTGAAATAAAACATAAGAAACAAATTCTGGTAGACACCAAGGGCATATCTCCAGTAACCACTGGGTCTGTACTGTTGGGTGGTCATCTTCTGTAGGCGATAAGCCCAGAGAACAATCCATTCTATTATGTTTTGAGGTTGTGGTAGTTCTGCCTCTTCACTCTTTTTGCCATGTGTCTTTTGTTGCTTTCGAACACCCAGTATTTCATCCATATGGTGTCTTGAAAAATGCTTTCCATTGATTAATTTATCGTCATCGTCATCATCATCATCGTCGCCACCGTATAGATTGTTACTGTTTGGATCATTTGTTTCGAGACTATTGGTTTGTTGTTTATTTGATGTGGAATTACTAAGCATGGTATGCTTTTTGTCTGGTAAGTCTTGTTGTAGCATGCAAAAAAAGAAGAAGAAGAAGAAAAAATAGCTGAAGGGTGTAACAGTTAAATAGGAAGTGAAAGGATGATTTTCTATTTAATTTCAGAAATGAACAATTAAAACCGTAGGTGTCTAAAAATAAAATAAAAAATAGTAGTACCTTGTAAGATCCTCTAGCACCACATGTGATTCAGTCTTTATTTGACCACTTCTCTCTCTCTTCTTTTCTGTTTCTTTATTCCTCCCCTTTTTTTTTCTAAAGCTAATTTATGCTAGGATTTGAGTCTAATGTAATGCGAGTTTGATTTCATTCTTTTTTTAAGCATAAAATGTCCCGATCAAATAATAACTGTTTTTTTATACAGAAAGAGCTACCAAAGGATTCAACACGGCTTGCTGCTTTCTTGCAAGATTGTTTATTGCTAGGAAGTTTACGCGTAAGACGATAAGAAAAGATTAAATTTAGATCAGCTACTGAGTCCAATTTGATAAGTAGGGATTTCGTCATTTTGAAACACTCATCAGAGCAAGAGAGGAACTCATCTTGTATGTAACAAAAGACAAACATCAATCAAGAAAAGTTACATTGATGCCTCAGCATATATTGGAGGATTTGTATGGTTTCCCCCTTTTAAGATTGGATAGCTTATGTATTAAAGCCTAGACTATTAGAAACCCAACATCTCATTATGAACCATTTAACCCAACAGATGATAATCTGTACCTGGTAAGATTCATGCTTGATCATTCAAGAACAAAGCCAATTAACGGGTTCAAAAAAAGGAAAGGAATCGTATTGTATTTCTTATAGCAGGCTATACTACCTACAGATGTCCTTATGTTTGGGTATGTTGTTTTCTTGTGATCAAAGTCTCCTCAATTCACACTCATCTAGCTTAGATCACATAAAGAAGAATACCTTCAATCAAGAAATGAAGATTATCCTCTTCATCTAAAGAAAACCATGGACTGGAAAAACAAAAGTAACATCTTTTGCCTCATTTAAAGAAATAACTGACAGATGATGTTTGTAGATGTATTCTTATGGGAAGTAGTTGATGAGATATTGTTCATGACAACAAAACCTGAAAATCCTTTCGAGATTGACTTTACGCTCATAACCCATTTACCATTGCCAGAAGCCATCATGCTGATCCATTCTCTGCTCTCGTTTCTCAAAGCAGTATGGGTTCAGGCTAACTCAAGTATAGCCTACTCATCCCAAAGTAAGAACTCTTTGTTACAGCCTGCTAAACAATACTGATCTCTTTATTAAGTCTATCAAGATATTCAGAGGCTAGAATCACTTTATCTGGATCTCACCTATAAGCCTACCTCTAAAAATGAAGCAACTATCCAACACATTTAACCATTTTGTTGTGAAATTGTTAAAGCAGTAAGCTTTGCCTAAATTAGAAACAAACAAAAAATTACAGAACATCTTTACTCCTTTTTTCTTCAATTGTGTTTTCTTTCATGTTTGTTACCTTCAACTAGCAAGCTTGTATATACAAAAAAAAAAGGACCGTCTTTTGGCTTTGTAGCCTGTCTTTTTTTTTTTTATTTGCTTTTAATTTCATTTCCTTAGTTGCCTCCTCTTTCTCTTTATTTACTCTTTTCTTCTTTTCTTACTCTCTCTCGCCTTTCTTTACTTCTTTCACTATTGATTTAAAGCAATGACACAGAAAGTACCAGACTGGTCTTTTAGACTGACTGAACAGTTGATTTCATCAGACAATCTTTCTTCTTCTCATGCTTGTTATCAAACAAATGCAAAAGACGATCAACAACAAACAAAAAGAGACCTTCAAGAAAACACTGAAACACTAAACAACCGACTGTCCAAGGCAACCACACTTCGCAATTCAGCCTATTACGATTCACCGGATTACCTAAAAAAAGAAGAGATCAACCAGTCTCAGGAGCCTCCCCCTCTTCCCATGCATATGCCACAGGATGAAGAAAACGTTTGGTGGACTATGAAACATGACCAAGATGGTCTCTACAGTATTGGCGCACTTTTGTTCCTGTTTGGTTTTCTATGCCCCCTTTTGTGGTGGCTAGGTTCTTTTTGGCCTACCCATCTAGCTGAAAGAGCCGGAAAGATGGCGGTTCGATGGCAAAAACTAAACCGAATGATGTCGATTGGTTTTAGTTCGATTCTGTTGATTCTGTTGATTGTGTTTGTTGTCTTGTATGCTACACATCAGCTATAAAAAAAAAAAGAATGGATGGTGTTTTTTATATGTATTTTTATTTCAACTTAAGCAATTTCACACTTCTTGTAGATGACATTGTTTATATTACCACCTAAATAATAAATAATAATGGTTAAGTCAGACTATGAAAAGTAAAAGCAGAGGGGGGATACTTTACTCCAATCAGTACGATGAGGTAAATCGCTTGCATATTTCCATTCTCCATCCACAATAAACTTGAATTCAATATCCTTTGTTGGGTCTACTGTAAGTTGGGCACTGAAACGATTTGGGTTTTTGGTATCTTGGACCATATCAACTGATGCTATCATAGATCATGTGAGAAAAAATCAAATAAAAATCAAATAATAATCTATTTTACCAGTCCAGTTATCAAATTCTCCCGTAACTTGAATCTTTTTACCGCCATGGTTCCAATATATCTAAAGTATACATCAATCATTGCACTCTTTCTTCTTTATACATTATGCTAATTTACCAATACAGTCTCTGTTGTCTTTATCATATTGGGGTATTTTGAGGAAGCATCTACAATTTCAGATAGAGCAGGCGTCGAATTATCTGAATCAGTGGAGGAGGCATTGCTACTTGAGGATAAGGTTCTGGTGAGTGTTTGCTGAGGCCTTGTTTCCGACAGAGACACTTCATCTTCTTCTTCTCCTTCTTCATCTTCATGTTCAGTCTGTTGGGTCTCACAAGAAAGCAAGTCTTGCTGTATTGTCGGTAGTGTTTCATCCTTTTTTAAATGTGCGATAGTGGTAGAAGATGCAGAGGAGGAGTAGGAGTTGATTGAGCGAGACTTTTTTTTCATTTTCTTGGCTACACCAAAAGCTGACAGAATCGACATCCAAGTCGAGAGCTCTTCTGGACCTTGGATTTCTTCTGCTTCTTCTTCTTCGGTTGTTGTCGCTTTTTGAATAATATCATAATCATCAGTAGTAGCTGCTTCATCGCTACTTGTATTGCTGGGTCCACCCTTAACCGTGGGGGAAGGAGGTAGAGCAAGCCAATCACGCATAATAAGTTTAAAAGTTTGAAAAAGAAAGAAAAGAGAAAAAAAAGAAAGGGAAAAAAAAGAAGGAGAAGTAATACAGTAACTCTACTTCCAATGTTCGTTTCTTTTTTTATTACAACAGACTTTATTCATTTCAATCGGAGATCAATTTGAGCATTCTCATTGGTCAAAGTTTGCTTGTGTTCTGTATTTGCATCACTCGAACTTTGTGTTGAAAGGTACCCAACTCGTTTCTAATCAAACACTATGGGCTTATAAAAAAAAAAGAAAGCAGCTCTTTGATAACACTCAAATACAAACTATTGGTCAAGATTGGATTTCAGGAAAGTGCGGTTACTCTTATTTCTATTGTCAACTTTTGTATTTGACTACTTCTTTAGAGGTTTACTATTAAATTTGTGCTTAAAGTATCTTGACTAGTCATGAGTTAAAGTAGTTCTAAAATAAAAAAAAACAGCACCCGATTAAACGAGAAAACAAGCATGAGCTATACAGGAAAAAAACAAAGAAGTATGTATCGAGAAACTCACAAGATCACTAAGCTGAAGCATAGGGTATCCCCCTTCGATTACTGAGTTTGAATTGTCTCTTAACGTTTTCTCCCCCCCCCTCTTTGTTTGCTTTCAAGGATTGACGGGTTCGAACATCAAAATTGCGCACAAAGAAAGAAAGAGAGAGAGAGAATAACACAGATAGATTCAAGAAAGAAACAATACATGTCAAAGCTGAGTTTCTTACGTTGCTTTCTTCCTGCTGTAAACTACTCTTTGACTGAAAACCACCCCAACATAATGTATCTTGATTTCAAATGACATTAAGAGACAACACAAAGGCACTATTGAACTATTAAAAATACATGATTGAGAGATGAGTGTTGATAATCAACAGGATTGCTTGATATAATAATTTCGAGTAAGAGACCCCAAAGGAAAAGAATTGGCTTTCTATGGCTTCAAGGATGAGGGGAGGGGGTAAAGAAATATATCACTACATTATCAAATCATTTGGTCTTATACGACACACTCTTGTTGTTTCTGTATCTAGTCACTACTTTTTTTTTATGGAGCCAGACATTAAAGCTGACAACAGCTCTTGGTACGCTCCTTATCAGTTTAAGCAACCAATTGACTCGTCTGTCTGTCTAATATTTCTCAATGAGTTCACTATCTTTTAAGAAAAGAAGAAGCAAGTATCACCTTGTGTTCTGCTTGAACTCATAGGCTTTTGTCTCTAAAAACATGATATCGCTAGTATGAGTATTCTATCCAAGTTTAGGTCCATCTATGCACTCTTTTTTTTTTTTTTCTTAGAAAATGATGATGGAGCAAAATGTCTTTTATGGCGCATTTAAAAACGAATGCATAATTTCTATTGTGCGGCTTTTTAAACTTGATGGAATCATTTTGATTTGGCTTGCCTTTTTATAATAAAAGTGTTGTTGGTAGTGTTTTACTTGGTGCAAGAAAGCAGCAGCAAAAAAAAATCTTACTGTTAGAGCCATGTTCACCTATTGACTTTTGGTTCTCACCATACTTGTTTTCTCTACCTATATTTTGCAATCATGAATTGCTTGTCTTTTTTTTAAAGAGTAAAATTCTTGTTTGAACATCTTTGTGGTTTATCCATAATTTGCTTAAACACTGATCTAAGCAAATGTTCTCAAACACCCCCGATATAGTAATTGAGCATCATTTTTACTGTATTGAGTTGCTTTTCTGGCTATTTCAAATTCAATGAAAATAATCTTTGTTTTTTTGTTATCATTAAAACTATCAACTCAAATTAACAATACTGTACTCGTTTAGATGACACAAAAGTGATCGATGTCTGTGTTCTCTTCTTTGTTTTGTGTAATCAGCTCATGAGCGAACAGAAATTCAAATGCGTGTGTTTTATGTATTTTTCATGGTCATGATCAAAGCTATTTTATAAGCCCTTATATTTGATTTGAATACAGGTACCACTTTAATTTGCACCATCCTCCATCATCTTTTGCGCAAACCCAGAAAAGGGAAGTGGTGGTCTAATTCCGCGATATACAACCTATTGAGAAAACTAACCATAATGAGAACCAATCGTTTTGCTCCTATAGACGGAAGCCGGCCGCCACTCTCGGCCCCCGATTTCATTTCTTTTTTTTTTTAAAAATAGAGTAAAGCCTTTTGTATAAATAACATCTATTTCTCTTCTCTCTCTCTTTTTTTTTTTGCTTTCTTTTTGAACATTATTTGATTCAGTTTTATCAATCATGTTGACAGATGCTGCCAAGGATACATTAATGACAATTGTCAATTATTGGCAAGATAACAATGAGCGAGTTGTGCAGAGTATCCCTTTAACAAGGAAGCAATGTGCCTCGCTTTCAATTGCTGCCACAATCACATACATCACCTGGAAGCTCTTGAAGTCTAAACCCTCAAATTATAATGGACCTAATGGCTCTACTTTACCGCCCATGGTCAAAGGTGCTGTTCCAATCTATGGTCATCTTCTCAAACTTCAGAAAGATCCTGCTAAATTCTTGGATGAGGCAAAAGAAACCTATGGGCCTTGTTACAGAATTATCGTTCCAGGCCTAGGCACAGTTACTGTTGTGTCAGACCTATTGATTGCAGAGGTGATGAAATCTGGCAAGAATTTCAGTTTCAATAAGGGCATTGAAAAAGTTTTTCCCTCAGAAAAACTAGTCGAGTTGTCTTACAAGCACAAGTACGACGCATACAAGATCAGCCCCAGGGAAAGACATCCAAGTAAGGCAATTCTAAATAACAACAAAATCAAATGACTTAACGTTTTCTTAGTCATCTATCCCATCAAGCATAATTTCAAAGAACATCAAATCGATCTATTCACAGACCGTATCGTAAGTTCCTTTAAGGTTGGACTTGAGAAGCACTTGTCGATGAAGAAAGGAGAACGAAGGGAATTGAATGTAAGACCTATCATTGGTTTGATTGTGGCCGATATCTCCTGCGCATGCTTCGCTGGGTCACAAGCAACCAAAAACGATGAGTTGATTCGTAGTATGGCTGAGTTCACCTCCAAAATGATCAAAGTCAGTGTGCTCAACACATTGCTTCCCAAATGGCTTGGAGAGATTGCTGTTCGCCGATTCTATTCTGTCGAAAGAGAAATGGATCACATCATGAATGAGTTGGTACCTCATCTTACAAAGGTTCAGAATGGAGAGTTGGGAGATGACTATGAGAGAACATTTGCTACTATGGTACTAGAGATTCCTAGAGAAGATGGCTCTTTGCGTGCTCCTGAAGATGCCGCTTATCGATTCAATGGTATTGCCTTGGCCAGTATTCATACCACTTCTCATTTCACAACATTTGCTTTCCACGAACTGGCTGCTCGCCCCGAACTCGTTCAGGACTTGAGAGATGAATTGGCTCCTTTGGGTGACAACATCACACCAGAAACAGTGTCCAAGCTTCCTCTGATGGAATCCTTCTTTAGAGAGCTACTCAGACATAACTCGGATTATCTCGGTCTGCATCATGTCGCTCTCAAGGATACTGTGTTGTCATCAGGACACTTTATTCCCAAAGACAGCATGGTCGTTCTCTCCATTCATCAAATTCATCGCGATCTTCGTTTCCTTCCTGTGGATGAAGAAACAGGTGAGCCTGTCGCTGGCGATTCTCCCCTAGAAGTCTTTGATGCCTATCGTTACTACAAAAGAAACGTCAAGTCAACCACGGTTGGTGTAGAGTTTCTTCCTTTTGGTATGGGAGCCCATGCTTGTCCTGGCCGTTTCTTTGCTGCCAATGAAATCAAGTACATCATTGCAGAGATTATCAATCGCTTCAATATAACCACAAAGACTGGTAAACGTGCAGAAGACAACGTCTTTATTGGTACAACTCGATTCCCTCCATCTGAAAACCTCATTTTCGAAGCTATCTAATTATGTTTTTTTTTCCTAATAAATAAGTTCTGCGCATTGCAGTCAAAAAAAAAAAAAAAGAAAAGACACATGTACCCTTTTTTCGTAGAAAAACAATAATATACGCATCTGTTTTCCATTAGAGTGGTAAATATGCTATTTGAACTACTTTAAGCTTCTTAAAGTGACGGTTAGCGGGGATATAAAAAAAGGACAATACTTTGTTGATCGTGGCGCTTGGTACTCTTTCTCTCTCTAGAAAAAAAATGTCAACCACTCAAGAAACCGATGCTCTTTGCATCAGCAACGATCCTTGTCACCCTGCCAACTTGATCCCTGAATTATGTCGTTTGTTTTATCAGTTGGGCTGGGTTACTGGTACTGGCGGTGGTATTAGTATTAGAAAGAGTAAGAAAAGAAAAAAAAAAAAATTTTGCTTGCGCCTAACCGCTTTCTTGATAGTGATCATGTCTATATTGCTCCTTCAGGTGTTCAAAAGGAACGTATGGAACCTCATCACCTTTTTGTGATGAAGTTGCAAGATCGCACTGTGATCAGAAAACCCTTGGTCTTGAAGCCCTCTGCCTGCACACCTCTTTTCTACAACGCTTATTCCATGCGTGAAGCAGGCGCCTGTGTTCATACACACTCACAAAATGCAGTCATGGCCACCTTGTTGTTCCCTGGAAAGACATTTGAAATCTCTCATCAAGAAATGATCAAGGGTATCCGTATTGGATCCACCAAGCAAAACTTGCGCTACTTTGATAAATTGGTGGTGCCTATTGTGGAAAACACACCTGAAGAAGAAGATTTGACAGATAGAATGGCTGCTGTAAGTAAAAAAGGGGGGGACTCATAAGAAAGAGACTAGACTGATATATTTGATAGGCTATGAATGAATACCCTCATACAAACGCTGTATTGGTGCGTCGTCATGGTGTCTATGTCTGGGGAGAGAGTTGGGAAAAGGCAAAGACAATGACAGAGTGTTATGATTATCTTTTTGAAATTGCTGTAAAGATGAAGTCTATTGGTATTGATCCAGCTGTTAAGCCTGAGAGTGAGCCTGATTATGAATAAATTTGCAATTTTTCTGGGAAAACCTTGTGTTTAATACATCTTGTACAAACGCTTTTTTTTTTTTTAATTTTACATAGATAAAAACAACCAATGCTATCAGAATTATGCCTGTGCTTGAAGAAATAGGTAGCTTCTTGACGTATATTTTTGAGTTCTGAGACTGAATTTATGGATTTGCATGAATTGATTCTTACTCACTCTGGATTAAAATGGTTTACTTAAGAGAAAATGATTAAACTAGTGTGATTTCATTAAGCACAGCAACTCTTCTTTTAGTTGAAAGGCAGTCCAATCGACATGTAAGAACTCGTTTGGTACAGTAGTTGCTATATTAAAGGATATTCTACTTGAGGGTGGGTTTTTTGAAAAGGGATTATCAATACATGCTCTAAAACCAATTCTATTTAAGGGTGAGATTTTCGAGATTTTTGGCTATTCTTAAATAGAGTGACCACTCTATTGTTTCGCGTTGTAAGCATTAATGACAAACAATCTATTGAAAAAAAAAAGCGCCATCATGGCAGCAATCGCTTAAGGCTACACAGAATACAAGTACTTGAAAAAATAAAGCCCGCAAAGTCAAATGTTTTCCAGCTCTTTCTTTTTTTTTTTTTAATCATGTACACTCCTCCTCCCAGTAATTCAAAGATTATCATTGTAGGTGCTGGCTGCTTTGGATTATCCACTGCTTATGCTTTATCTACCGATAAAGAGAAAAATTATGATATTTGGGTCTATGATAGAGCCACTGTGCCTGTGCCTGATGCTGCCTCCACTGGTACCTATTTCTATCTTGATAAACACACTCCCCCATCTTATTTATTTTTTCTTTTGTTGAACAATAGATATCAGTAAAGCAGTCCGTATTGATTATGGTGCCAAAGAACTCTATACTCACTTGGGCTTAGAGGCCATTCAGGTTTGGGAAGAGTGGAATAAAGAAAGGGAGCAAGACAATCTAGTACCTGTTTACCACAATACTGGCTTTATTCTTTTTTCAACCAACGGTCAGTTTACTCCATACGAAAAGGATAGCATGGATACCGTGAGGAAGGCAGGCTATGGTGAATTTCTTCAAGAACTGGATGGAGATGAAATCAAAGAGCGATATCCATTCTTTTCTAAAACAGTGGATCATGGTTACAACATTGCTTATCTAAACAAGATAGGAGGTACATACTTTGTTAAGATCGATCATAAGCAGCATCCATATATATATTATTTTAAATAGGCTGGTGTCATTCTTCTGAAGCTATCAAGCACTTGTATGCTAAATGTGTCGCTAACAATGTTCATTTTGTCCTCGGACAAACGACTGGTTGCTTTCAACAATTAGTGACACATCCAAACAATGCTCGGTCAGTCACTGGCATAGTAACAAAGGACGGAAAAACACACGGTGCAGATCGTGTGATTATGGCTACTGGTCCATGGACTTCTGGCTTGATGAATATGCATCGACTTGTCATTGCTACAGGCCAGATAGTTGTTCATCTTAAACTATCCAAAGAGGAACAAGCCTATCTAAAGCATTTACCTACATGGAGTGGAGATGTCTCTCGTACAGGCTTTTATGGATTTCCAGTGAATTCAGATGGCATATTGAAGATTAGCAAACACTCCATTGGCTACCTGAACCCACGTTCTGATCAAGATCCAACATCGGTACCTCGAACTCAATCTAGTCATCCTGATGATACAATTCCCTTAAGTGCCCTAAAAGAGGTGAGAGAGTTTCTGAATGAATTCTTTCCTTTCAGTGCCGAGCATGATATCGTTTATTCTCGAGTGTGCTGGTATTCTGACTCCATCGATGGCGATTTTGTCATCAGTGCTCATCCTGATTATGATAATCTTATTGTGGCTGCAGGAGATTCAGGACATGCTATGAAGTAAGTGTATGGCATGACTCAATAGCTTCTCAACCTGAACTCATTCGCTCCCTACCCAAGGTTTCTACCTATCATTGGCTTCAAAATTCGTGATGTGGTTGAAGCCAAAGAGACGAAATACACTTTGGCTTGGGCATGGCGTGATATAAAAGCCAAAAAGAGTTTTTATGATAGACCACTTTTGATCAAAGAAAATAGTGAGCAGATTCGTATGGTCACATTGGACGAGTTAAAGAAAACTGTATGATTTGTTCAACAGGCCAGAAAGAAAATGATACATGTAAAACAAGACTTGAATAAGGCAATCACCACACTCTTCATTATTTTCAGTCAATATAGACTTTTTTTTTATTGAGTGATACTAAAATAATATCCCCTCCTTTTTTTTTTTAGAAAAAAATGCTTTATGCTGAAGATCTATGCCAATCAGAAGTGATGACGACTTCTTTAACAGGATCAATCTATTATAACCAGAGATTAGAAAAGAAGGGGAAAAAGTACATCTAAAATCCTTTCAAATTGTTTGTTTTACCTTAAAGTACAAATAGTCTTTCTTTGGAACCAAGTTATAAACAAAATAGAAGGGAGGTTGAGAGGCTGTCGTTCCAGCAGCACCTTCAGAAGGCATCATCGGACCTTGAATCATACTTTAGTTCAGCATGGAAGCGCGTCTCTCTCTTTTTTTTTTGCATGAATTTACTTTACCTGGCATGGTTTGGATAGAGGCATCTGCATTTTCAAGAGAAGGTGTCAGTTCATCTGGCTTACCAAGCTTGGATAAAATGTTTGCAGCTGGTGTGCCTGAGACACCTAGTTGTTCACCCAGAGCCTATGCCATGTTAACACTGTCTTTTTTTTTTTTTTCTATTATTTCTTTCTGCCTTATCTACCTTCATGACTTGATACTTTTCACCAGTGGGTGAATCGATTCTTTCGTCATATTCGCCACCACCTACTTGACCAGGTATTTGACGGAGAGCTTGATAAGAGCTTACGAGTTCATTCAAATTAGTTTCGACCATGATTATTTATTAAAGAGAAAAAGAAAAAGAAAAAGAAAAAGAAAAAGAAAAAGAAAAAGAAAAAGAAAAAGCGAAAATTGAAAACGTATTCTTTTGTTTAGTTCCACACACATTAGAAAAAGAGTGATGTAATTGTTTATTTCATGAATACAGTCAAATTGACGCATTTAAAGCAACAAATGACCCAACATAACAACTAAGCTTTTTCTGTTGTAACAGTAGAGCCATCAAGTCTTTCCTCCAATGAGAAGCTGTTATTTGCATTAAAGTAATCCATTTGAACCCGGCCCGCAATTTATTTTGTCATTTATTCAACTCTTTCACCCCCCCTCCCTCATTCTTGATATATATTGTTTGTGTGTTTGACCATGGTAACAACACCTTCTCACTCAAACAGATACACAA